>VKOC01028410.1:0-10932 GCA_009364415.1 Spea multiplicata
AGGGGGCAAGCAAAGGGTTAAAGGAGTCACCCATATTACATATCACGGTCTCTGAAAGGCCGAGTATACGCCAGGCGCGAGCGGGTGTCTGCCGCTTGGTGCGCGCCATAACAACCCAGAGCCCCTTCTCATGAAGTAAAATACACGTGTGTGTGTAATCTGCGTAGTCTGCCTAATTTCCAGCTCGTGTGTATATGTATATTTATATATAGCGCCACCATATTCAGCAGCGCTGTACTAGGGGTAGTCTCCACACCACCCTTGACTGTCCTTATGCATTCACGCTTTATATATATATATTTTTTACTTTTTAGGAACTTTCCAATTACAATGGTCCATGAAGCAAGTGTCTGATGACCGGCAGATTCTCAGTGGGGTGTAACATCCTTCAAGCTTGTCACACATGGGGCATCGAGGGTGCATACGCCGTATAGATTTACATATGGGTGTCCAACCTGCGGCCCTCCAGGACACCCTTGAATATACGTAGGATAGGTTGTTGTTCACATGGCTCTTCTATAAATACTGAATTAGTGATGCAGATGCCGCTGATTACATGTATGTGCTATCTGCGTGCTCTCGTTAGATTTCGCTGGCGTCCCCCCTCCAGCATTCCTTAGCGCCGCTGTCGGCGTTATCTGGATGACACTAAAGGGGTTTATTAAACCTGTTCCAACATGCGCCATACAGCAGCCCAGAGCAAGCACTATACTTAAAGGGGCGCTGCGGCCATCATATGCTTTTTAATGCATATTAGTTGAGAGATCCCTTTAAACTGTCAAGGCATCCCCCATGACAGGGTAATGCGGACCCCCATTTACACTCCCAAGATATTTACCATGCAGAAATACATCTCCAGCTATGGCTAAAAACACGCGGTCGGAGGGGTCTAAGAATACCTCTCTGTGAGCAAAACACTCCAGCAACCAGTACTTTGCTTCGTTACCAAATGAACCCAGTCCTGACACAAAGAGATGTAATGAGGAGTCGATGGCGCAGCACAGCCACTTACTAAATCATCTATCACAAAAGCCGCAAAGGTCTGTCATATCGCTGCTGAGCCCATGCTAGGGGTACGTAGCGTAATTTGTCACATAATGTATAGATTGTCGTCCAGGGAGCAAAGGGTGACAAATATGTTACTGTTATTTTATCATAAAACTACCGTTCCTTCACCCCTTCTAAAAGAAATCCTACACTCGTCAAGCCCAACAATAGAATAAGCAATAGAGACACAATAAACCGTCTCTTCCCATAATATGCATCAGAAACACACAAGGCATTCCTTTATGTGAGACATACCCCGCTTTATTAAAACGGCAAACTATAAGCAAACACATCCTACAGTAATATTACTAGCAGGGCACACTATAGCAACGCACTAGGAGCGTGAATCTGCGGTTTCAAGTTTCCAGAAAAGATTTCACTTGTCATTACAAAGATAATTTCTTCTGTAGGAGGGAACCAACAACCGCAGACGTACGTTACAGACTTCATAGGTCTCATAATACTAACTCTGTCCCGCTACTAACTAATATGGTTGGAAAGTAGCAATCTTGGCCTCTAGCAAACTCTTGCCGGTAAAAGCTTGTCCAAGTTTCCGCAGACATGACGCCACTCGGGTTTCAAGCGGCAGCGCATGCGCCATGACATCACAAGGCATTTACTGCCAGCTTCTACCTACTTTCAAGGAAATTGGAATATCATCATACTCCGTATATGTAAAGCCACCCATTTAATATCTACTGGGCTCACTGGTATAAACATTCACTTGTATATACATTCTTTATCTTTGGTTTATGCTACTACAGGCATTGTTCACTTTAGTACAGACCTTATGTGATGTATGCAGCTGAAGAGGAATCTGGATTCCTATTTTTCAATGTCATCAATATTCTAATATTTAGCAGCTGGATATTAATGGGGGGAAAAATGAATTTAATAGAAATATCAAATACATCTTGTCTGATGATAAACGTAACGGCTGCATTTTTGCACTCTAATATTTTGCCAGCATATTGTTTTTGTAGCAACACAATCCCTTCTTGTCGTCAAGCTCTGTCTGGCTTTATTTGCTAAACAACGCGCCAATGGCACCTAGGGCATCTTTCCCGAGCCGTCTCGGTTACTTGCCTGTGCGCAAATATTTCCATTTTCTGTGTATCCTGTAATTATAGTAGTTTCTGCCGTGTTCGCCCTGACCTTGGACCAGCTGTCTGTACAGAAAAGGGGCAATGACTTGGATTTAGGATTACGGCCGAGCCGGGTAGGAAGAGTCGAGCCATAGGCGGTGCATACGCTACGTGGTCTGCCCGTGCTATATGAATAAAGGACGGGGTTGTCCAATGTTTAAGCCGACATCAGACATATTCTTTTGATGTTTCTGTGTGGCAATAGCAACATATATATAAAAAAACGCAGCTTTTACCTCCAGCACTTATAATAATGTATTCATTTATGCCAGAGAGCTTAATTTTAATACACCAATATAAGCCGCACTGCACAGGCCATAATTGATTGTTATTTTTTCACAGAAACGCACAAGCCATTTAAAATGTAATAGCTCTGGCTAAAAAGCCACAGGATGTAATGCGGCTAAACACAAATAAAACACAGAATTTTACGGCAGACAAGAACCATTCCGCCCATCTAGTCTGCCTAATGTAGACTCAAACTTGAATGAGTCCTTGGTCTTATTAGACTAAGGATAGCTTCATGCCTATCCCATGCCTGTTTAAATCCCCTGCCACATCTGCCTGAAGGCTGTTCCACTTATCTACCACCCTCCCAGTAAAGTAAAACTTTCTTACATTACCTCTAAGCGTCTGACCCGCCTTTGAAATAAATTTCTCTTGTTTATATCACACACACCCCCCTCTAGCTCCAATGCTATACGTATTTAGTATTTCCTGACCATTTTTATACTAAAAACATTCGCCGTTTTAGTAGCCCTCCTCTGAACAACAGATCGCAAAGATGCTGAAGCGGCAGAGTAGCCCGAAGCTTCTGCATCTTGGTCTTACAGGAAGACGGTACCACTCGGCTCTTCTAGCCATTTCCTTACGTGCCGTGGTGCTTCCGGTTACGCCGTCCGTGCCTGGTGTATGCTTAATAGCGTATTCTACACGGGCCAATGTATGCATGCTTTACTTCCGATAACTAAAAGTATACTGAGAATACACCTCTGTTTAATCTATTGCCCCTTCCCCCTTTTGCACGCTAACCATGCTGTGCGTGGAAATGTAAATCAGCAGAATGTGCCCACCGAGGCCGCCGGTTTTATTTCCTATCCAATCTGAGAAATCCCAGACCGTTTCCAGGGAGACAGAAACTAGATGTCGCCGTGGAAACTACCTCAACTCAGCAGCTTCTAACAGAAAAATAAAACTGCATCAAAACTGCCTTTCCTTCCTACAGTATGCGGCATGTGCTGCACACACAGTAATATATACATGTACATTATATATATATATATATACACACACACATATATATATATATATATATATACACACATATACACACACATATAAATAACCCTACAGCTCACAGGCAGCCCTGTTATTCTATGCACGTCCGTTGCGTTTTCTATGTTTTTAATACATGGCAGGCATTTCGGGACAGAGTTTAAAACCAAGTAGCCACTGGGCTTAATGTAAAGTGTTACTGGTTTTTAGCCTTCTGTATAATGTCCTTTTTCCGTGCTGATGAACTACTGTCCTGCAATCTATAATGAGACTATTAGTGTCATAGTTAGCGGGTTACTCGCACTAAATGACATTCTCTCCTGGTTTATTAACATGTTTAGGGGACGACAAAAGCTGTTATAATGGAAGGCCGACACAAAAAATGCACTAAACCTTAGGAGATCAAACCATGCCATTCATAATAATGACAAAAAGAAAGAAAACTACAAAACACTAAAAACATTAGAAATGTTTTTAAAAAAACTATGGTAGGATTCAATAAACTAATAATGATATACACTGATCAGCCATAACATTATTACCACCAAATCAGTCCTGACCCACCGAGGCATGGACTCCACTAGGCCTCTGAAGGGGGTGCTGTGGTATCCGGCACCAAGACGTAGCACATCCTGTAAGTTGCGAGGTACGGCCTCCATGGATGCATCCCGGTGCCGTGTGTTCTCCAGGTAAGTGACGCACCTGGCCATCCACGTGATGTAAAAGAAAACGTGATTCATCAGACCAGGCCACCTTCTTCTATTGCTCCGTGGTGCGGTTCTTATACTCACGTGCCCATTGTAGCTACTCTCGGTAGAGGACAGGGGTCAGCATGGGCACCCTGACTGGTCTGCGTCTACACATAAGCCACAAACTACAATGCACTGCGTGTTCTGACACCTTTCTATCAGAACCAGCATTAACTTTTATAACAATTTTAGCTACAGTAGCTCGTGTGTTGGCTTTGACCACACAGGCCAGCCTTCGCCCCCCCACCGGCAATAAATGAGCCTTGGCCACTCATGACCCTGTCGCTGGTTCACTGCTTTTCCCTCCTTGGACCACTGTTGATAAGAGACTGACCACTGCAGACTGGGAACATCCTGCAAGAGCAGCAGTTTTGGAGATACTCTGGCCCGGTCATCTCGCCATCATGATTTGGCCCTTATCAAAGTCGCTCAGATCCTTACGCTGCTTGCTTCTAACACATCAACTTTGAGGACAAAATGTTCACTTGCTGCCCAATTTATCCCACCTGTCGGTGGTCATAATGTTATGGCTGATCAGTTTATGACCATGATATGTTTTTTAACATTATTGCATCAACTAAAACGATACATTCCTAGGAGATCCAGTATTCGCATCGAATGATCCATATGTTACATTATTCTAATATATCACTTTAATAAAATCTACAGCAAGTACAGTATGAAAAAAACCACATCATAAAACAGTCCGGCATTGGAATGGTTAAGAATGAGAGCAATAAATAAATAAATAAAGACCTGCCAACCTGTTGCTAGGCAACCAAACAAACACACCAAGCTCCTGACATTGGTTGCCCTATATTAAAGACAGCTCCACTTGTCTGGCTGGCAGAGCAGAAAAGTAACCCTTACAATGCTGACTTTCCCCAGCAATTCCTGCATATTACGGATCCATCAAAACCTTTTGCGCTCCTCAATATTACATCCTTCTAGATTATAAACCCATCTTTATCTAATGTATCGGTTTGTCTCAGTCTGTCAGCCCGTACCCTTTGAATGACACTACAATTGACGCTACATTAAAGATGATGATCATTTTTATTTGTGCTGATGTCACTATACATGTTGAAGGGCCAGTCTGTACTTATGTGATATACAGTATAGGTGCCGGCGGCGTCTATACACTGTGGGATCCTCGCTGTGAGGTGCTAACAGCGCAGTATGGCCCTTCCGCGGGCACCTGCACTGTCTGAGCGAAGCATCAGAAAGCCAGGAATCCTATAGTTTGCAGAATCCTTTTCTGAAGGGTTTAAAAAGAAAAAAGTTTAGTGCCCGTTTAACGCCTTTTCTTCCTGGTCTCTGGGAAAGGGTTTTATGGCTCTTGTATTCGGTTCACTAACTCCAGTGTCTGCCAAGCCAGGGCTGGTTTTACTGCTTGTCGATCTTGCTGGTGGCAGTTTCCAACCGGAGCAGGGCTGGGGATCCCTGCAGACCGTCTCACACCGAGACACAAACAGGGCGCATCATCTCACAGACGTGGCCAATAAATAGAAAAGAACAGCTATGAAAGAGGTGGAATAAAAGAATCCGACCGTGTAATAAAACGTACCTTGTTAAAATGATCATAGCCACATTCCAGCAACTACGTAGCAGTCTCCCTGGACAGGGCTCATGTTATCCTCTAACCTGTTTTGGTTTTAGAGGCACAGATTGCTGGCTGGGAAACGATCTGAACACAATAACTATACGTGTAACGCACAAAAACACCACACAACAAAAATCCACATAAGGAAGTGTGTGAAAGCCGGTGTGTAACACAATCAGTCCCTATTAGTGTGTCGTTCATGTACAAAACAGCATGGAATCTATTATATTATTAGCAGAATATCCAAATACCTGACTTTTCGGTGTGAAATCGGGCCAGTTGTTTAAATACACAATGTCTTTGCACAAAGGGACACATCGGCTAACTAAGTTCTTCACTAAACTAAAGGGACGCAACAGCTATCACAATGCATGAGATAGCTGTGGGGTCCCTTTAAATTTTCATAGCGTCCCTAGCATGGGGAGGCATTCTGCAGAAGCCCCTCCAATGCATTTGCTCCTTTCCCCTACCCCCTAGCTAAATGCCCTGAACAGATCTCTACGCGGCTCAGGGAACGGCAAGTGCTTTTATCATTATTATTATTTGGGAAGAATGCATATTAAACGATTCGTACTTTAACACAGATTCTTCTTTGTCGGACATTAGACAGTCCCTTTAATTCAGGCTGCGATGCTGAAGTTACTCAAACATTAATTCACTAAGTTCACTATAAATCACGAAGGGCCAACCAACTCAAGAGAGAACCTCCTGCCAAAATCGCTGAGCTGGCCCCGAATAACCCCTAACTAATAAAAGGAGAGTTCTTGAACATCGGCTCAGCCGTTACACTATGATAAAAGCTGGAACGGCTTCTTGTAATAGCCGGGTGACATCAGGGAGCAGAAACGCTTAACCCTTCTGCAGAACGCTCGGGGCATCCAGCGCGCGCCCCACACCCCCGAGCTAAATCTAAGAGTTATACTGCCACTGTATATACACCACTCAGTACCATGTGGGCAACCCCTGCCAGGTCACCCCCAACAACAACCAACCTACTGAGTTATTTATTCATTTTACTCCACAAAACCCCAAATGTCATAGAAGGATCATTTCCCTTTATCTGGAAAACTGCCTCTCTCGTTTCATATATTCTAGTTAAAGTAGCGATTGTCTGGTCAAAAGTCTCTACTTTAAAGAAATTCAGGTTAATTAACGAGATAGAATCTCCAGCTCAAGACAGGAAAAGCAGCGGAGGGCTCAGCATGTGCCGTCAGGACGCGTGGATGCGTTTCTCCAGACCGCTCGAGACTTTCGCGTAAAAGGAGGGTACTTTGCACATATGCCCTGAAAGCTTTCCAATAAAAGTCCAAAAAAAATAACAAATGGAAAAAAAAAGATCTGCACTGACCCAGTTATAAGCTGAGCAAGACCCTCCTCACCTGTAAGTCGAATTGTTATACTATTTACTACTAGTTATATCCGGTTTAGAGCGCTATGGAATATGATGGCGCTATATAAAACAAGAAACAATCATATGAACTTAGTTGTACTGTTGACACATATGAACGAAGATTCGAAGATCCAGTCACCCTGCTAAAGCATGTGATATGGGACGTCCATCCGATACCAAAGGAATTATTATTAATAGTATAAGAAGGCTCTGCCGTCAAAAACATCTCTCTCCTGGCTGTCTACATTATCTTCTCCTTCCACCCCAGCCATTGGCGGCTCTGGCATTTCAGACACACACACTGCACAGGTCCCTGAGCCGAGTCCCAGGAACTCCGTCACGAAGTCACTGGGGACTTTGCATTCTCAGAAGCAGAGTAAGGATGACCTTAGAAGACGGGGAGTTTCCCGGTAACGGCAAACGCTATGGGTGGTGACACCGGTAACGGCAAACGCTATGGGCGGTGACACCGTGACTCATCCTCGCCAGACAATGCCGGATCTGCGCTGGGTGTGCAAATAAACCTCCTTTCCTCTACTTAGCTCCTTGGACAGTGACATCATATTTCTGTTTCGGGAAGTATGAATGCCCCTAGCAGCAACAACCAAAAAGGTAGCCGAGGGATCTGCCCTGCCTAACAATGTTGACTTTTGTTTCAATAAAAACCTATAATTAGGTTTTCATCCACCTATCTGGTGCTCTTTGTTCTGCGATCCGCATTAATGCTTTGGGTATAGCTAGTGGCAGAACTAACAATATCAGTGAATTTCCCTTCTCCTTATCCGAGGGAGCCCCAAATCGGTATCAAAGACTGACACACACACACACACTCATATATATATATATATGTATATATATATATTACCGGTATATACACACATGATTTGACAATAACATTAACACACATAAAGACAGACTGGTACATGAGGAAAGAAAGGCAATGCTCTTGAGAGCTTACGCTCTATTATGGGTTCATTTAGTGCCTTAAGCTGCAAGATGTAGGATTGGAAAAAGTAACAAGAGATTTTGTGAGTTCAGAAGCGAGTACAGATGGCAAAGGTATGTCAGCAGATGCTAGTCCGATATCGGCACCCCTGAGGATACAGCGCTGTACGTTGAGGGCCAGACCTCGGCCGAACTGGAAAACGGAAAACTTTCTACTTCCTGAAAAACTGCAGACGCGGCTTAAAAATGAAACCGAATGAGCAGAAAGCTATTGATGAAACCAGGATCTGAAATGACAAATAAGCTTATGACCCCCTTCTGCCCTCTGCATTTAGCGCCAGTGTAACCAATCACTGAAACCAATGCACATGTTAGGGGGGTCTCACGTCTCCCCACAATATAAATAGCTGGGGGGAGGGGATGAGTACAGTCCCTATATACATTTTCATGCGAGGAGAAATAAAAATGTCGACACATTAAAGTGCGTTTGATGGCTGGAGTATCCCGTTAATTGCGTGACCCCGGTCCCGGCAAACACGCCGCTCTCTAATACAGCCTAACGTTCAGAAGAAAAGCAAATATATGCCCCAAATTACCCCCAGATCTGCTTTAATACGCGTAAGCGTAGCGGCACATGCTGCAGAGCCAGACGCCAAGACCACACACGGCGCACACGTCTGTAACTGGCAAGTGGCGCTGCGAAAGGTGGTCCACGGCCCTCCCCCTTATCCATGCCTCCACACTATTGTTACGGCCGGCTAAAGCCACGTAACATCTGCAAAAGCAACCGGCGAGCCCCGACAGCCCATTCCAGCGGCTCAGAATATTTCCAGCTGCTGAGTATCTGCGTCTACGTTCTGCAGATGTTGTAGGACGGAGCGGGGCCGCCACAAGCCCATATCGCTTCCCCTCTGAGTTAATGAAGCCCGAGGTAGTACAGTTCTCTTCTGGCCAGTATGCTCATTTAGCCAGAACTCGGTAGCCTGTTTATACAAAGTGACCAGTGGCGTGAATGATTGCCTCTGGAGTCGTCACAAACTCCTGGCCCGCTCCACGTTCTCCACCAATAGAAAAAAACTTGGCTTTTCCAGGGACCTAGAGGCCGAGGGCGATCCAGATATTTATCCGGCTACTAACAATTAACTTCCCTCGCAGCGAAAGCAAAAGATGTGCCACCGAAACGGCGAAAACTCCGGAAATGTAAAAAACAAAAAGTGCTTCCTTAATGAACTGGGGGGGGGCACTCATGGGCCGGTTACGAGCGAGATTCTCCCCAGTCTTGATCAAACCATGAAAAACAAGGAATGCACAATTCACCCTGAAATGATCCGGCATCATGTTTCCTGGGGACACGTGGGGTTCTTATACCTCAAAGCTCATTTGTAAGGGTGGTAGATAAGGGGAACAATCTCCCAGCAGAAGTGGTAGAGGCTAATACAGTGAGGTTGCCTAAGAACAAAAGGAGGCCGCCTGATTGCAATCTGTATTATGCGATGGATGAAATCACCACAAATACGTGGAAATCTACACGTGAATTTGCCGTTTTATCTCAACAAGATCATCAATAATATTCGCAGAACGGGAAAGTTTGGTGTATTATGGAGTCTGATTAAAGCTGCACTCCGGCCCTCACACGGACTTTACTCTGTAACATCGTACCTGCTGAACGCGAGACGTCACAAAGATTCTACGCCAAACGTGTTAACCAGATGGCTCTAATACCGGCCCTAATGGAAACCATCACTTGCCATTATTTAAAGACACATTTAATTGAGTCACCTGCATTCAAGCAGGTATTTCACTCACGATATACTTTTAGAGGCAGAACTACTTGGCAACGTCTAATACGATCAGAGCCGTGTAGAATAGGAAGAAGTCCGTTCCCCATTGCGTGGCCCTGAGAATCAGGCTGTTCACCCCGAGGCTTCCCATGTATGCATCCAATCTATTACCCTGCAATGAACTTTATCTGTCCTGCAATCAGGTGGACTGTGCATGCGCCGCATACCGACAACTTACCTAATAGCCCCATATCCATAAATTCTCCATTCCCACAGATTTCAATAGGGAGCAGTTTCCTCCAAAGTAATTGGTTGCAAGAATCTGCTGAATAGTGGAAAGCTGAAGGGCTGTTTCTGGACAGCTCTATGTTTACATAAGAAGCAGTTAGATGTTACACGTTCTCATATAAAAGGGCTTTCTATGTACTTATTTCGCCCCAGCTGTTTTGGGCCACCATACCATGATGCAGTCTAGCAATTCTTCCTGTAATCTGACAAGCAGTCTGCAGGGGGCAGCACCTATCCTCTGCCAATGTGCAACCACCGGCCCCGCCCACCGCCCGACCTCAAACACAGCAGCACGCGCTACGCGTCTCATAAGGCAGAGCGCGCCGCTACCCCCGCCCGGCCCATTACAAGTGACAGAGGGAGGAGCTGAGGCAGGGAGACGTCACCCGACTACGGGGCTAGCCATGTGCTCTATGCGCACGTGGACATGGGCGGAGAGAGAGCGAAAGAAGAGTACGCACGCGCTCACGCCCGCTATTTATTTTCTCTTATTCACCTAGCGCGTGCTTTGACGTCAGAGGCAGGCGGGCGGGGGAGTGGCGTTCGGAGGAGCCCGAAGGGATAGGGATCAAAGTATCCAGTTTCATGTATATTGGCGAGGAAAGGTTGCGGACGGGTTAACGAGAATCGCGCTTCCTCGCCGCTCGCGGGCTCTAAAAGGCGGGTTGTTCAATTGACCCTTTCAAGGCCAGCGAGTACAGGATCGTTC
>VKOC01028411.1:0-43241 GCA_009364415.1 Spea multiplicata
ATGCCCAGGTTCTAGCATGTGCTGGCTGACTTAGCATGATAGGAGTGTGATTGCTGTTTGCAATTTTATATATATATATATATATTAATAGTGTTATTGATTTTTTTGTCTAATTTTAGTGTGTTACTTTTAATAAAGTATTTTAAAGTTTTTTGTTTTTTTTCTTCGGTTTTGGCCAAGTGAATGCTGAATTTTCATTTCGGTGCATCCCTACTATATACTAAGCCAGTCACTGAAGTGTTTGGCTTAGTATATAGTGATAGGGGTTGTACTGCAGTATTGTCAGTGTCTGGCTCAATGTATAGGCACACATTGACAGCGGTACAGTGTAATCCCTAAGTATATAATGATAACAGTTGTGCTGTACCCCTGTCAATGTTTGCCTAACCATAGAAACTATGCAGTTTTAAAGTGTGTGTGTGTGGGGTGCCACATACAGGATTAATTTAACAAACAAAGTAAGAGAAAGGGGGCTTTATTGAGACTATAATTTGATGTAAACTGGCTAAGAAGATGGTAGATAAATGAAATAGCCTCCCTACAGAAGTGGTGGAAGCTAATACAGTGAGGGAATTTAACGTGCATCAGATAGGCATAAAGCTTACCCCGAATTTATGAGCTGACCAAGAACAGATTAATGCCTGGGTCTTTATATCAGAAAAAAGTAGACAGATTAGAATGCTTCTTATCTGCTGTCACATCCTTTTGTTTCTATTTGCGCTTGTCAGTGCTCCAGCATGAATTACAGAAACAGGCAAAAAGGGACATTTGTAGGGTAACTCCCACTATTTTTTTTAAACTTTAGTCCACCTCTAAATGCAAGGTCAATACAGAACACATTAGCAGTCTTTACTATAAGACAAGACCAAGGACCAAATAAGATTTGGGGTTTGTACAGCAGGAAAAAAAAACACGGACCAAATGGTTCTTCTCTAAAGTGAGATTTGTGTGTTTCAAGTTCAGTCCATGATTGTTATGTTCTGAAAAATGGAAATAACATGGCTCCCAACTGTCTCGCTTTTCACAGGATTTTCCAAGTTTGCCAGTCTATTCCACTATCCCACCAAGCTCTACCTCTGTCCCTCCTTTTGGGACACAGGTAGAGCGTGACGGGACAGTGGGATTCGGGACTGCAATCTTGTGGTCCCAATTAAATTCTCCTGGGACACTAGAGAATGCATACTATGCATGCACAGTAGCACTGTTAGGTGACATGCTATTTCTCAAGCTCCGCCCCTTGATTCGCAGGGGTATGAAATCAATAAAAAAGCTTGCAGTTCTAGGGGGAAGGGTACATTAATACTATAATAATCAAACATTTGAGGGAAAAACAGGTAATTGGATTTTAATAGAAAAATGAGGGGTGGGGAGATGTCTACATATTATAGGCAGGCAAGCAAGTATTGCATGTGATGTACAAAGCAAATTTTAAAATAATAAAACATGTAGTAATTGCTTTATGAAATCATAATGATAAACATTCTCAATCAACAATTCATTGTTTTCTTTAAATGGAAATTCCCCTCTGTCTAATTATCCAAACAAAATGTTTATTGCCTTCAGTAGTAGGTATCACAAGCTGCGATCACACAGTCTAGATACAGCCAGAAAATTATTATATATGTTAAATGGTTTAGAGGTTTAACAATGCTGACAATCTGACTCCTTATCTTAGATCTTATTGGTTATGTTTCCCCCCCGTATAGAAAACAAATCAAGTTATTAATGTCTGTACCATATTCAGGGGTTCAACTAATATATTTAGTCTTTCAATAAAACACAAGACTTTGGGAAAATATTAAATGATCATAAATGAAATGCTTTTTGTCAACAGGTTAATACATAGGATAAAAACAAAACATTTTTAAAATAACAAGAAAACAACATTTACAATGGACCGTTACAATTACAGGTCCGTTATGTTGTTATAGTTTGCACCTCTGAATAGCTAACATGATCTTGCTTGTTCCGTTTTAAGCAGACAGGTCCTGTTAGAAAAGTTCATTTATCTGAACATGTACACATGGTTTTCTCAAAATTTGCAACTAACAAATATATTTGCTTGTATAAATTAAGTCTGTGGCTATCTCATAAAAAATATTAAATCAAAGGAATTTTGTAAAAAAGCATTCATTTCCCTTTATTTGTTTATCGGAATGTGCTCTTCGTAAGCCAATTAAAATCAAGGCTGACATACAACATAAAGGAAGCATTTGTACTGTTTACAAAGTACATGGTTTAATCCGTGGAAAAGTAAAAAGGCCATGAAGACGTTTCCCAGAAAACTTGGTTTCTTTGTTCAAAGAATTGGAATGATCAAATTAATTCAACATTCTAAACAAGCATTTAGTTATTTAAAAAACAGAATTTACCAAAGTTAGGCTTTCATAATCTCCCATTAGATGGAAAGCCACAGTAATACATGTTAAATGTAGTATTTACTTATAGAATAAATGACTATTGTTTAATACAATTAAATCCAATGTTACATTTCATTTAACAAGGCAACACAGGCTATCTGAGGGCAGCATTTCACGGAATGTGATAACTACCTATTCCAAGGTTTATTCTTTTTAAAATATAGTCAGAAATACACCGTGTAGTGCAGGACAAGTAAGAACATTCAGGAGGTTGGGACAGCTTTCCATTGTCTTTGTCGGGGGGTCAAATTGGCAAGAGTGCTGTCTCTGTTCAAATATTATATAAGTTCCTTTGAAAGGACTTAGCTTCAATATCCCCCATGCTCCTGTTCTTGCATCCATGATGGAAACCAGTTTCCTTGACTGAAAGGCCCATTGCATGGCCTTTCCCACATAACCTCTATCACAGTAATGGTGCCATCTTGCGTGCACATGGAGATGTCACATGTCACACAGTATTTTTGGTAAATTCTGGTATCCTAACCTGGCTTGTTCTTGGTTACACTGAATTTTGGTATACTGATGCCAGTATCCACCATCTCTGGCTGTTCTATTTCCGCATTAGGGGTCAGATTTCAGTATGTGTTTGTAACATCATCACTACTATTATTGCAGATACAACACATCTCCCATCTCATTAAAATATAGAAAGGCAAAGACAGGTACTCTGTAATTTGGTAGAGTATATATATTCTCCCTGCTATACCTCTGACCATTGATCACATCCTCAAAAGCAACATATTAGAAAAAAAAATTGCAGAAAGATGATAAAACTACAGAATTATTTAGGGATTCATTTACAATGTTTGAATTTAAGCTAAATCTAATTAAAACATTTTTGGTAGACAGTTCTCTCTTGATGTAATTCTAATACAACTTCATCCATAGAATATGACAGCTCTGATGTGGAAGAAGACTTAGAGGGTGCGACCTTGTGGTTTTATAATTCACAACCTGGGTGCTGTGAGAACAAGGAGAAGATATGTATTTTCCAGAGAACATGGTAAAGATAGACAATTGAAATTCAGAGAACAGGGGCAAGGAGGAAAAAGTAAATAATAAAACACATTTTCCATTAATGCACATCACAAAGCTGCGCTAGAAAAAGTACCACACTCAAAAATAATTTATTACGTGTGAAATATATTTTGCAAAAAAATTAGCACTGCATTTTTATGGAAAAAATGTCCACAGTAATGAAAGGGGCGTGCACAATAATAAAAGGGGTTCGCACTCATTCACATCTATGTAAACAGGTCCAAAAATATTTGGACACTGACAAGTTATTTTGTTTGTTTACCACAATTCAAGTTATAGTTAAATAATGAATATGAGCTTAAGATGCCGTTTCTAAGCTTCAGTTTGAGGTATTCACATCCAAGGGAAGGGTTTAGGAATTACAGGTCTTTCATATGTAGCCCCCTCTTTTTCAAGGGACCACAAGTAATTGGACAATTAAGTTCAAATCGGTTTCATGGACATGGTTGGGCTATTCATTATTTCTTCATCAATTAAGCAGGGGAAATGTTTGGAGTTGCCTTTCACATTTGGAAGCTGTTGCTGTAAACCCACAAAATTTGTTTTTTCCTTACTCCAGCAAAAACTATATAAAAGAGGAAAGGATCTACACCGCTGCCTCAACTACTCTACAATATGGAATAACTGTTCATCTCCATCTCGCCTTTCCCTTCAAGAAGCTAGGACCCAAATACATGGGCCATTACACTGTAGAAGCTCATAGTAAGAGTCTGCCTTCATCTACCATCTACTAGCCATATAGACCCTGTGTTTCACGTCTCCCTTCTGAAACATTGGACAGTTCCCATCCTGCCAACCTCTGCTTCACCTGATCTGATACTTGATGGGAAGAATATGAGGTACAACAACTCCTGGATTCCAGAGGTTGTTTTGAATATTTGGTACACTGGCATAAATATGGCCCAGAGAACATTCCTGGGAACCCGCCTGCAATATACACCCCCCGCAAATGTCCGACAATTCTATAGACATTCAGAAAGTCCAGAGGTCGCCCTTGAGTAGAGCACCCTGTCGTGGTCATGGGTCCCGTCGGCATCCCTGTGGTCGTCCTCCCAGGCAGTATGGCTCAGGTTCTCTGCCCCTGCAGGCGAGTGTGCATGTATTAATTGAGGCATGTGCATTGCATAGGGTACACATGCCCATTCACATCTATGTATATAGATTTAAAGTGACAGCGCATATGCCACCTGTTGGTGCTTTAGTGCTAATGGATGATGCTATTTAAACATGCCAGACATTACAATCAGTGCTTGGTTATACCAGCATCTCCTCACTGTTGCCTATACCATGGACCTGCTAGTCTTGTGAGCCCATTTTGACCCTTGGAACGTTTTTCTGGATTACCTCTCCTGCTGTCTGCTTGACCCAGGCCTGTCTATTGATGTTAGTCCCAATTTATCTGATTATGAGCATATTACAATTCATAAAACTGGTAATTGAGGAAATGGAATCTTCGAAGCTAAGATCACAAAAAAACTCAATCAGAACTGATATCAGGTTTTCAGGTACAGGGCACAATGTTAATGTTAATTAATGGATTGGTGTCATGTCTGAGTAAAGACCCATCAATTTTGCAAAAGAAGATTTTGAAAAATGCAAATATTTGTAAATGGAAATAAAATAAAAAAAAACATGAGACACACAACACACAACTCCCTGGCCACCCCACTGTATTGGGCAACAACAACCTAACACAAAAGCCGAGTGCATACTTTGACAAAATATATCTATTGGTTGTTCAACAATAATTGTATACTCATCTTTAATCAAAATCACAATGTTTGGACTCCATTAGATGCTTTCCTGTGCAGCCTTAATGTGGAATAACTATACAGCTGTATTCCTCATAATCTAGGCATAGAGGTCTGTTCAACCTATTAACATCCTAGCGGCAAGTCATTTGTTTTCCCCTGCTCATTTCCACCTTCTCCTGGCCACCTAGAATCTGCTCCTCCCATCTTCTCCAGCTCCCTTCTAATCCTCCCAGTTCCCTCCTAACCTAAGCTGCTCTTCCCAGTGCCTCTCTGCTTTGTCACCGCCATGGCTTATTGCAAGTTTGTTTTATGGTTTTCTGGAACGCCTCTTTTAGCGTCTCGCTTCTGAACACTTGGAAACAAAAAGTGAATAGTGATGAGGGTATTCCTCTAGATTGTAAGGTCCTTTGAGCAGGGCCTTCCTCACCTGTTGTTTCTGTACATCATATTGTTATTTTACATACTACTTGTTATGTCCTGTGTACCCATTATACAGCGCTACAGAATTCTATGGCGCTATATACAACAATAATAATAATGAATGCCTGCTGCAAAGTGTATTATATATATATATATAAATAGTTTTTTTACTATGTGTTTTATAAAGAAAGTACCTTTGCTTCCTTTTTATGCTATGCAGTTGGTCATGTTTTTAGAAAATATACATGTTACTCTGTCTCTTAACTTTCCTGCATTTTTAAATCCTCCAAAGCAGTATGTCATTTTAGAGAAAACAATGCAATTTTATTACAGGATATATGGGAAAAGGCAGGACTGCTTTTTAAATGGATTTGTAGCCTTAGGTTTTTAAACTACACATTCGTTATATATGGACTTGTCCCACAGCTGATCAGTTGCATGTTTGCCATGGGTTATGATAAATTGCATGAAAAAAGGCATTTGGAAGAAAAGGAATATATATTTTTTTTTGTTTAAGAAAGATTATATAGACTCTTCCATTCGTATTAAGATGGCTTTAAGCAACATGTACATACACTTTTGAAAGGATTGTAAGGGCATAGGCTCAATGAAAGCAGAGACTCTTGGAATAGACTGATCATTTCAAAGAATGCTTTTATGCATTTATTGTAATATCCTAATTTTGTTTAATGTTTTAATTCATTTTAACATTTTAAATGTTTCATTATATCCTTTGACGGGTTTTAAATTATTTATTCTACTGTTGCATATAGCTAATAAAATACTCTGTGTTTGGTCCTGTGTTACTGCTAGCAGCTTTCGAAGTGGACCCTACCCATTCTGAGCTTGCTTGCTCTGACCAAGATCCTACTATCCTGATTCAGCTTGTTACTGTGATCTTCTGGTTCTGACGTGTCTTGCCTGAACGTCTTCTCTGCCTGTTGAGTTCTAGCTGTGTGCCCAGGCAGAGGGCTTCCAGCAGCGTTCCTGTCTAGTGCTCCGCCAGGTTTCCATCAGTGTTCCTGCTGCAGTGTCCGGGCTGTGGGCCATCCAACCACAGCATCCAGTCCAGAGACTTCCTAACCCTTGTGTTTACCTACAGCCCGTACCTGTGCTTTAGCCTTCTGTGTAACCAGTCTGTTTGTATTTCTGTCCAGCTAGCACACTGCAATATAGACTTAACTTGTAAACCAGCCTTGTATGCGTCTCTCAGCACTTGTCTGCAACTGGGCTTCTGACCTGTTTACCCAAGACCTGACTATACCCCAACTGTGTAGATAATTAGCTTCCATTTTCATTGTTCGACAGAGGTTCTTCTTCACAGCATGGTATATTAAAGAAGTTACATATGCTAGGAAGAAGCCAATTATTAGTGAAATGTGGTGTCCTACTACGGTATGTCAGAACACAGAATCAAGGAGGCATTTCTTGGTAACTGCAAGCATACAGTCATGCAGATTCATTCCTGGAACATATTCTACTTCAAGTTGTGTGTCTTTTTGTCAGTTATCTCTTTTATGGTACAGGTTTTCAACCACGTTAAAAATATGTTTCTGCTTTGAATGGGTTACTCTATTGTTTTCTATTCACAGAGAAACAAACTAGCGCTTTCGATGTATGGTACAACCAAGACTCACGCCGAAGCTTATGAGAATATCTGGTCCAGTTTATTCATTTTTATGAGTACGTATAATTTTATCATTGTTATTCCCACATGTTTTAACCTATAGCTCAAACATATTACGTTTGATTAATCACTAAGTAGTTTAGGGAAATATATTGTGTTGTCATAGCATTACATGGGTTTTTGTTTTACACATTCGTATATTTTGTGCCTTGTTTCACTATAACACTGTTTTGCTATTGCATAGTATGTATGTATATTATATATATTACACACAGTCATTTGAAAGAAAGTGCATCCTCTTTAAGTTATATGATTTTACATTAGGACATAATAATCATCTGTTCCTTAGCAGATCTAAATTATACAACCTCAGATGAACAACTCGTGATTATATTATATTGCTGGTTGTCCTGCTAAATTAGTTAGGTATTAAACTTTTTGCATCTGCATCATTTCTTTGTTTGCCCATTGTCTATGTTGAATTATTAATGCCCTTTTATCTATCCTCCTCTCTCCCCCATGTGATTTTATTGAGGGGCAATTAATCAATAGGTAAAGACCTAACAAGCAGTCATCCCTTACATCAGAACTAACTTTGGAGGCATCCTTATTTGATGTCTATGCTATTGGCCTATTTCATCCCATCTCCTTATGCATTGCTCTTATATACTCTCCCCTTGGCCTTACTAACACCTTTTGTGACCACTTCTCTCCATGGCTTCCCCTTTTCTTCTCCTTTGATGAGCCTTCTGTCATCCTTGGAGATTTCAATATCCAAGTTGAATGCCATAGCTTCCGCATTTCTTTCTATTACCTCCTTTTTTGATCTCACACGGCAAATTACTCCCCTACTCATGATGGTCACATCCTGGACTTTATTCCTTCTAGCATGTGCTCTCTCACTTTCTCTTTCCCCCTCTCCGAGACCACTAATTCCTTTCCTGCTCCCTCACCTTGCCTCCTACTTGCTCTTAAGAATGTAGCCCCAGCTACTACTTACTCATTACAGCATGCAAGTTTCCAACCCTGGTTGCGTTTTATTGTTAGTTTATTTTATCCATTGTTGGAAACAGGATGATGCAAAGGGTGTTGAGGTTTTTAATGTTGAAGGGTGGGTATCTGAGTATCTAGCAGTTTCAAATCATTCATGGTTTTTTTCTTTGTTCCATCTTGATTCAGGACTAAGTAACTTGAAATAAACTCCTAATTTAAAGTTGTAAACTTGCTTGGAGTAAGCAACAATTGGTTTAGAAAAAAAACCACCAACAATTGTCTCAACGATAATTAATAATGGCCTTCCATTCACATCCCAGTGGATATTGTAACCAATATGCACATTTAAAACAAAATTATGGGACAGCAAAGTACGTATTTCAATATACAGCGAATGTTTAAGTGTTAAGGGGCAGAAATGGGAAAGGCGGGCTGTTTCACAGGCAGAGGTGGCACAGGCATGTCGCTTCACGGGCAGAGGCATATCATGTCTATATATAGTAATGGGGGTTACTCGGTATATATTGATAGGAATTGTGCTGTACCATATCTGTTCAGGAAATGGTATTTAATTTTTTCCATTTGACTTACAGTATACAACATTTGTGAGCAAAACATTCTTACCAGCGTTATTTTGTGGGTGTCTTTACAAAGGGGTTAAACTACCAATTACAAAACAAACTACCAACATTTACTTTAGACAGCTACCAACCTTATGGTCTTAAGTAAGGCATCCACATTCACGAATCAAACGGCTTGATTCCATGGTGCTCTTAGGGATTAGAATGTTCTGCTAGCATTGCATAGCAATGCATAGCATTCTGGCTGGGATGTAATCAGAATGGCAACATACTGGTCTCTCCTTCACTTGGATGATCATCTTAGGGTTGCTATAGATGTGTAACATGCCGTGCTTGCAAATATATTATACAGAGGAAAACTGATTTTTGTCAGAAAGGGTGGGACAAAAAGGAAGGAAACCCCCCAAGAAGGGAAGCTATAGAATTGAGGAACAGGTATATACCCCTGGAACAAAGCCCCTGGAAAAAGAGGAAATACACAAGAGAGCAAGAGGCCAGAGGGGGAGAGGAAAGAGGACAACAGACGAACAGGTACTAGATCCAGAAAAAGAAGGTATTATTAATATATCATCCACCATATTGACACAAAACGAAATAAGCTTACTTAGGAAAGGCCTAAAATTTGCCCCAGCGAAAGGCCCCAATCAATTCCAAATGTTTTTAGACACACAAAAGTTCTTAAGGAAACTGACGGTCAAAAGATTTTTTTGTAGACCTGAGAGAGTAGATACTAATGATGACATAACTATGAAACGTTTCTTACATACAGACCTTAAACCAAAATCTAAATTCTTCCCGCAAAACTATTAGGTAATAAAACTAAAACACACAATCTAAGTAAGAACGAACAAACTGCGCTACATACATTAAAAGATAAACATAACATAGTAGTGAAACAGGCAGATAAAGGGGGAGCAACAGTGGTAATGGACCGTCTTTACTATATAAAGGAATCTAAAAGAATCCTTGAAGACACTAAATAAAGACCCCACAAAAGAATTCAGTATCGCTTTATATGATATACTGGAAGAAGGTTTAGAACAAGGCGTCCTAAATAAAAAAGAATTCACATATTTTAAAGCACCCGAAAGTTCCAGTTTTTTACTTTCTCCCTAAAATCCATAAAAATCTTAAGGAACCACCCGGCAGACCAATCATTAGTGGTATAGATTCCCTTACATGTAATACATCCGAATATGTTGATCATTTTCTCCAGCAATATGTTCCCAATATTCCAGCATATCTTAAAGACACTACACACTCAAGGACATACAATGGTCCCCAGGAGGGATGTGGGCCACTATGGATGTCTCCTCCCTATATACAATTATAGATCATGAGAAGGGGTTGGAGGCTATTAACAGGACCCTCTCCAGAGATGTCAATATGGATCCACTACAAAAATCTTTTATCCTGAAATGTATTAATTACATACTCAAACATAACTATTTTTGGTTCGAGGAAGATTTTTCTCCAACTATGCAGCACAGCAATGGGCACCAGGTTTGCACCTAGCTACGCCAACCTTTTCGTAGCTGAATGGGAAGACCAATATATATGGAACAACAATCCATATGGTGCAAACGTGGTGCTCTGGAAGAGATATATCGATGACATCCTTATTATTTGGAAAGGACCTGAGGACATTTTACATGAATTTATAAGGTATACCAATAACAATGAATTCAATTTGAAATTTACTTCAAACATACAGACTCAACAAATTGAATTCTTGGATGTAGAACTCTTCTCAGAGGATGAACGGATATGTTCAAGGAATTACAGTAAACCCACAGATAGGAATGGGTATATAAATTACACAAGTTGCCATCATCCCCATTGGCTGAATAATATACCCAAGGGTCAGTTTTTGAGGATAAAAAGGAACTGTACAAAAAACGAAGACTTTGAGATCAAAGCAAAAGAGATAAAACAAAAGTTTATTGAGAAGAATTATCCGGAGGAAAGGCTAAACAAAAGCCTCCGCCAGGTGGAAACAATTGATAGACAACTACTGTTAGGAAATAAGAGCATAACATCACGAACATCCAAAGAGAGGGATTTTAGCTTTTCTTTTTTTACGCAATACAACACTCAAGCAAAGAAAATTAAAAATATTATTGATAAACACTGGCATATATTAAAAAACGATGATGTTCTGAGCACCATATTACCAAATAAACCACAGGTAATTTTTTAAAAAACAGGATCACTAAAAACTATGTTGGCTCCAAGTGTTTTGCCCAAACAAGTAGTGGAGCACAATCCCCTAATGTTTATAGGAAACAAACCCAAAGGATTTCACAAGTGCAGTCCCTGCAAGATGTGTACATTCCTACCGAAGAAAATGAATTAATTCACTGGCCAAAGAACAGGGTTAACATATACAATAAGACATTTCATAAACTGTCCAACGAAAAATGTAGTGTATCTACTAGAGTGTTGATGTGGCCTACAATATGTAGTAGGACCATAAGACCCATGAAAGAGAGGGTATTAGAACACCTACGGAATATAAGAAATATGAATGTGAAACACACAGTGTCCCTAGACACTGCAATACATGCCCCAAATTCTCCGTGGAATCTTTAAAAATCATTGGGTTCCGCCTAATTGGAGAGGTGGCAACACAGTAGATAATCTATCCAAACGCGAAACCAAATGGATTTTTAAACTTAAAACCTACAAAAAAGGTGGTCTAAATATGGAGTTGGACATTTTAACCTATATGTAGAATATATATATATATAAATAAGGAAAGGACACTACACAACCATATAAATATGTATTTTGTGTTTTTATTTTCCACCAATAAATTTAATATTAATATTTTTAATAATTTGAATAAATAGGTATTCTTTAGAAACACAAAATCATCAATCAGAACATAGGTCCCACTATTTTTATACATTTTTTTATTTTTTAACCATTTCCATTTACTATTCTTATAGCCAAACATCTATATAAAGGAAATTTTTTATACATATATACATGAAAAGATTCATATCAGAATACTCATGAGTGCTCTCACTCTACATTACATTTATATTTATATGGAAATATACATATACTATATTCTATAGATCCTTATATTTTTTGGTTTGAATCCCCATCCGTTTTTCATTTTTGTTTACACTTCTTCCTGGGCTGGTTTCTTCTTCTATATTCCCCCGCTCTTGCGTGCTTGTGTCCAACATATGTTGTGGGTTTTTTATTTAGATATTGGTTGCTAACGCCCTCTGCCCGCTGCCCTCCAAGCATGGCTTAAGGCCGTTCTGCTTGAATCACTGCCATCTGCTTTGGCCTCTATGGATAGAGCTCCTGTACCCCAGACATTATCGCCAACTGGCGGATCTCCTCATGCTGACGTGTCGGAATCTGACGAATCCAATTTAACTGTCGTTGAGGTGGATCGTGCACGTAAACGTCTTTGGACTGATGAAGAAGTCTCCCTCAAGGGCAAGGCCCCTCTAAAACAACCTAAAGGTCCGCTATCAGGCCCCTTGTGTCCGTCTGCGACCACTCTGGATCCTCCTAGGCTGCAAGATGATTACGATGTTGTAGATGAATGCACAGCTGCAACCTCCAGGCCGCTTTCTCCTCCTGTTCTATCCCAATCTAGAGATGCGGCGACAGACCTGCAACCTTCTACCTCTGCTACCGCTCTGGCGATTGAGATACTGGATGCTGCCGGCCTTCCCATGTTTGACCCACGGGTCTTACGTCATTCGAGATCCTTGGAGTGGTCTCCCTCTGCACATGTTGCCGAATTCCTACGATTCTGGCTGCGATGCCCGCTGGAGAAGGAGGCACGCCAGAAACTTCGCGCTGAGTGCCCGAGACCTACGATTCCTGACAAGGTAGCCCAGATGCCCGAATTCGATAGCACCTTTGTCTCCTTCATGACCAGGAGTGGTCATGATCCATGCAAAGGCATTGAACAGGGCCTACGGACAGCGCAGGACAAATTGCTCGACGTGTTGGGAAGTTCTCACACGGGATCCTTGGGTACTTCAATGTGTCAGGGGTTTTTGCATAGATTTCCTTTCCCTTCCCTGTCAGACACGCACCTCTCTCCCTATTCATATGTCACGGAACTCACTGAGGTTAGTTCACTTCGAGAGAAGGGCGCGATCGAACGCGCTCATGGGGATGCGGTGTTTATCAGCAACATTTTTCTGGTGAAGAAGAAGAATGGGGAGTTCCGCCCTGTGATCAACTTGCGAGCCTTGAACGTCCACGTGACCTACCAACATTTCAAGATGGAAGGGATCCATCTGCTGCGCTATCTACTATGCCAAGTGGATTGGTTCACTCGTTTGGATCTGAAGGACGCTTACCTTATGGTGCCGGTCCACACAGAACAGAGAAGGTTCCTCCAGTTTTGGTGGCAGGGCGCGCTCTGGCAATTCACTTGCCTTCTCTTTGGCCTCAGTTCCGCTCCATGGTGCTTCACAAAACTGCTGAAGCCGGTCATGGAGTTTTTTGCGGGAAAGCATCGTCAGATCCATCATCTACCTCAACGACGTCCTCCTTATGGCCCAGGACCGAGATACCCTTCTCAGAGACACTGAGTCCAGCTGTTCCAGTCCCTGGGATTCATAATCAACGACAAGAAGTCAGAACTTTCCCCTTCCCAGTCAGTCCAGTTCCTCGGTTTTCTTGTGGATTCCGTGCAGGCTGTTCTGAAACTTCCGCCAGAAAAACTGATTACTATACGGAATATACGTTGTCTTCTTCGTTCCCCGTGTGTTTCCCTGAGGGACCTTGCGCGGATGGCGCCATCCGTATAAAAGACCGTCTAAAGACCACAATGAACACTTCTGATGAAGCCAACAACTGCGCAACACATTAAGTGAACTTTTTGGACAATACTTCAACCCTAGAGAAGGATTTGTACATGGACTTAAGAGCTTTTATTTATTTTTTATTATAGCGATTTTTTTAAGAAATTCATTGTATATTATGCATATTTTAGTTTATTTTTACCCTGGAAAGGGTCTAGAATAATAAAAAAAAAATTCTACCATATCTGTGGTGTGGCAATTCACAGTCACTCCTGGGTATATACACTATACACCTTTTGGCACCTGATTATAAGAAAACCCCGGACATCTAAAGCTGAGGAACACACACTGGACCAGAAACTACGGGCATTTATTGACCTACCTAATTGTAAGTGTATTTCCGCGTTTTGCATTCCCTTATTTGAGACAGTATCACACTATTGGATCTTCTCTGTCCTTTGTGATTTCCTGTATATACTACACGTGGATCCAACACAAATACACTGAGTGAAAAATTCGGGATATATCCTGTGGACCATATTTACGTTACATCTACACTATTAGTTTTTTTCTTTTTTTGTTTCTTTTTCCCATTTATAATGAATGGTATACACAAGCGACCCCTAGTGGATCTTGGCTTATATACTTTGACACCCGGAGAGTGTTATTTAAGGGTTTGTAGCTGTGTATCCAACACACGAAAAGATAATGATAAATTGAAACTTTCCTTTCTTATCTTTTTTTCTCCCTATACTGGTCTTCATCTCTTATTCACCTCTAGATATCACTTTATTTTCTCCACCAAAATTCCAGTTTAGGAGATTAGATACACATTTTTTTCCTAATGGCACATGTAACTGATTCCTTTTTCACATGGAGAGAAGAAAAACAGAAAACTAGACAATATTTTTTCACAAGAATGGAGGGATACAACTCCTGACACAAATCTCTTTATTAATCTAGAAAGATTAATGGAAAAGGAGATAAAAAGGTGGTGGGAAATCACATTCATAGAGCAGTATATTAAAAATAGAACAATCCCCAGAGGATTACAAAGCCGTGACCAAAGACAAAGACCAAGAATTCATGTTAAAATGGCACACCACATTAGATGAATGCCCATTTAAACTGATGGAACTCATTGTAACTACAAAAAGATCAACTTAAACAATAGAGGAGGAGATTAAAATAAAAATGCACAAAACAATGATTATGTCCAACAGAACAAATATAGAAAGAAAACTCAATAAAATAGAGGAAGAAATTATTCACAACAAAAAAAGGAAATTCTTCAGGGACAAGGAGGATATGTCAAAAGGAATTCACCCATTAAAGAAGACACACAACCACTATAACCAAACACATAGGAACACATGGGAAAGAACAATATAACACGAGAACACAATTTAATAGAAAAGTACAGTATGAACACCATAGAACGAACTTCCCTTCACCCACACGTCCAAGAACACAATATGATCAATCTAGGACTGGCCCTGCTTCACCTACACGTCAGAAGACACAACATGACTGTCATGATTAACTCATATGACGGAATGGATGCATGAAAGGGTAACCCAGCAGAGGTGGTTAGTTTCTTTGTTTAAGCATTCAATGAGTTAATCTGAGGTTGATTTAAATGTGTTTTTGTGCATGCCCTCTGTATCTGTTCTGGCTAGAGGTGTCATCTTCCTAAAGGACCCCTATGGTGATTCATGGCCTAACAGATAAGGACCCTGAGTTATAGGAATTCCACTCCTATCTTAAGTGGAGGGGTTTCCATCACCTTTACCCCACCATAACTTATTGGCACATCAAAGATGGGACCTGATTCTTGGGGATGGTGTCATATAATTGGTCATGTGGTCAGAGGGGCGTTTGCTGAAAAAAGAGTCTGATTTAGGGACAATGCAGCGACCTCAAGGCAGAACTCCATGATATACTCTGATCGGAACATCATAAGAACCATCTGGACTTAAGGAGTTCCCACAGGCCTGCTTATTGGAGAAACTCGTGAGTGAGGGTCCTGTGTTTAAGTCCCATTGTTTTTAAGAACTGTTTGCCTGTTTTATTTTCTTTTGTATGTCTTGTTTTTTTGTAATTCTGGCACTGTGTAATCTTTGTATTTTTGTTATTAAAATATTCATAATCCAACTCTGTCTTTGGGCTCTAGTATCGATATCCACAAACCCTAAGAGAGGATAACACGTTACCATATTGTTATTACGTTCTACGGGATATATATATATATATATGTTGTGTGCCCGGGGTGGGTTGATATATATATATATAGAGATAAAGGTTCTAATTCGGATTTCTCACGAATCCGGTATCAAAATCGTGAGTGGTGGCAGACTACCTGGGGGGATACAGGCAGGATTTGGGGGTTAATTTGGTATAACTTATGCCTTGTTAAGGGGTCAAGTTAGTAAATCCAGAGGCCTGGTGCTATTAACCCCTTCATGCCCATGCCCTCCACACAGTCACGGCTTGGCAAGTGGTCCTGACAGTGACAATGACCACTACAGAATTGGCCCCACTTCACCTCTACATTTAGGAACAGAGAAGTCTTACTAGTATTAACAGAAATAAAGAGCAAGAGCAGGCTTTTTTAGACAGGGAGCCATCCCGAAAGGGTGGCACGAAAAGAAAAGATACCCCCCCCCCCACGAAAGGAAGCAATTGAACTAAGGAACTGCTACATTCCATTAGATCAGAGCCCATGGAAGAAGAGAAGGTACCAAAGAGAACAAGAGGTCAGAGGAAATTTTGTTTTCCGTAAATCAGAAAAAACGGTGGGTAAGTGGGATACCATGAGAAACAGTGTCCAGGATCAATTCATGCATACCAACCTTAGACCCAAATCCAAATGTTTTCGTTATAATGAAAAAAGTGAACATATTGGGGTCTTTACAGACCTAGTTCTGAAAGATATAGAAAAAATGACACAAACACAAATCATTTAATCTCGGTAAAGAGGAGCAGCTTGCCTTGCATACCATTAAGGAGAAACATAATATAGTCGTTAAACAAGCAAAGGGGGGGGGGGCCACATCCGTAATGGACCGGGCATATTATATCAAGGAAGCCAATAGAATATTGGATGACACAACCACATATAAAAAATTAAGTAAAGATCCAACTAAGGATTTTAGCATGATACTATATGGAATACTAGAAGGTCTTAAATCGGGAATTTTGAAAAAAAAAAAAAAAAAAATTACAATTATTTAAGGCGAGCATCCTAAACTACCAGTATTTTATTTCCTCCCTAAAATACACAAGAACCTAAAAGAACCCCCGGGCAGACCTATTATCAGCGGGTTAGACTCTTTAACATGTAATACATCGGAATATGTAGACCACTTTCTACAAAAATATGTCCCCAAAATCCCAGCATATTTGAAGGGTACCACACACCTACTGAATATTCTTAAGGATATACAGTGGTCCCCTTGGTGGCTATGGGCCACCATGGATGTCTCTTCCCTGTACACTGTTATTAATCAGGAACAAGGGATAGAGGCAATCAACAACACCTTATCTAGAGACAAATATGGATCCTAAACAAAAATCCTTTATTCTTGAATGCATAGATTACATCCTTAAATATAATTATTTCTGGTTTGAGGACAACTTCTACCTACAACTATGTGGCACGGCAATGGGCACCAGGTTTGCACCTAGCTACGCAAACCTGTTTGTAGCTGAATGGGAGAATGAATCGGTATGGAATAACAATCCCCATGGTGCAGACCTGGTGCTCTGGAGGAGATATATAGATGATATCCTGATTATATGGAGAGGAACAGAGGAAGGCCTACAAAACTTCATACAACATATAAATAATAATCACTTTAATCTTAGATTCACGTATAACATCCAGACGACACAGATCGAATTCCTGGATGTAGAACTATTTGTTGGTATCATGTCGAGAAACTACACGAAACCTACTTACAAAAACGGCTACATACACTACACAAGTTGCCACCACCCCAGTGACTTAACATTCCTTAAGGACAATGAGAATTAGGAGAAACTGCTCAAAAGATGAGGATTTTCAGATAAAAGCGAATGAGATAACAAAAAAATCTATTGAGAAACAATACCCGATCGAACAACTAAGTAGTAGCCTGCGACAGGTAGAAAAAATGAACAGACAACAACTCCTTGGACATAAGAAAGAGGATCCAAGGATAGGAGAAGAGAAGGACTATAGTTTCTCATTCTTTACAAAATACAATACACAAGCCAACAAAATCAGAAAGATCTTGGATACAATTGGCATACACTGAAGAATGATGAGGTCCTAGGCTAGGCCTAGAGTTCTGCCTAATAAAATTATTTTTTAAAAAACTGGATCCCTTAAGACGATCCTTGCCCCAAGCGTATTACCTAAACAAAACAGCAGCCCAAACTCACAAACATTCCTAGGAACTAAACCAAAAGGTTTCCATAAACGTGGACACTGCAAAATGTGCAGTTTCCTCCCCAAAAAAACAGATCATTTCGTAGGACACATAACGGGCCTCACATACACCATTAAACATTTCATTAACTGTTCCTCAAAAACCAGTGTATTTACTCCAATGTGGTTGTGGCCTACAATATGTAGGTAGAACGACCAGACCAATGAAGGAAAGAATTTTGGAGCACTTGGGAAACATCAGAAATAAGAATATAAAACAGTTTCCCGAGACACTGCAATAAATGTCCCCTTTTTACAGTAGAAACCTTGAAAATAATAGGCATGACTGGGTCCCTGAAAATTGAAGAGGGGGAAATACAGTAGAAAACCTATCCAAAAGGGAGACGAGTGGATTTTTAAATTAAAAACCTTTCAAGAATGGGGGTCTCAACATGGAACTTGATATCCTTGCCCATGTCTACAAAATAGAATATACTATGAGAAATAACTATTTAAAAACCTAAATCAGAAATATATGATGTCAAAATAGAGATTTAGCTGTCTCCTACACCTATACCTTGTCCCTAATTTGAAGGCCTGTTCCCCTTATATAGCATTTACATCATAATAGAGGAAAGCTGAACCCTGAGACTTCCTCCTCACACATCAACATTCTTTTACCTGAAGACACAATACACCTAAATGAAGATCCTGCATATGTACAGATGGCAGTATAGCTAGAACGGCACTTGTCTAGACCCAAACGATTTATACACATAGCGTTCTATATCTCTCCTCTATCTATCCTTTGTTTTTTTCATGTCGCACGATTCTAAATACCCACAAACGGCTCCCTCGTTCTCACTTCACCCAAGGAAAATGTCTTATTTTTTATTATAGCGATTTTTTAAGAAATTTGTTGTACTTTATGCATATTTTAGTTTATTTTTACCCTGGAAAGGGTCTAGAATAATAATAAAAAAAAAATTCTACCATATCTGTGGTGTGGCAATTCACAGTCACTCCTGGGTATGTACACTATACACCTTTTGGCACCTGATTATAAGAAAACCCCGGACATCTAAAGCTGAGGAACACACACTGGACCAGAAACTACGGGCATTTATTGACCTACCTAATTGTAAGTGCATTTCCGCGTTTTGCATTCCCTTATTTGAGACAGTATCACATTATTGGATCTTCTCTGTCTTTTGTGATTTCCTGTATATACTACACGTGGATCCTAAGGCTTGCCCTGACCGTACCTTAACCAACACAAATACACTGTGAGTGAAAAATTCGGGATATATCCTGTGGACCATATTTACGTTACATCTACACTATTAGTTGTTTTTTTCTTTTTCCCATTTATATTGAATGGTATACACGAGCGCCCCCCTAGTGGATCTTGGCTTCTTTGAGTCTACTGCAGTTTAGTTTATGAGCTGTTTATTGCAGCATGAATCTTCTACTGACGTGTATTGTCTCGTTTTGATGGTCGTTTTCCCCGTTGTCCATGTGTCCTGATGGAATTCCTGTGCTTCACGTTTCGGCACACCATCAAATAAGAAGAAGTGGGAATGTTTGGAGTGCTATTTATGGACTTTTTTCCCGTTTCCTATTGGTCAATTTCTTATTTACATGTTAACTGTTTCTTTGCTGCTGGAGGTTTTGGAGTAAATAAGTTATGCAAATATTAGCTTCCTGTCGTTAATAAAATTTAGATTATCTCTACACCAAGGCTAGAGTAATCCCCAATTTTTAGTTACTAGACTGTTCATTTTATGTAAGTTTCAGATCATTTAATAATGACATTTTCTACCACGTAACAAAAATTACATAGTTCACTTAGGTACCCTTTTGTGTAGGCAGTAGATTTTTTTATGACAAATTATCTCAAATTATCTAAGAAAGTAGAGACTAATGGCTTAATTTGTTTGCCTGTCTTACAGGAACATATCAACTAAAATCACTTACAGATAAACAACTCAACTAAAAAAAGAACACTAACTACTCAGATGGATGTATGCATTTGTGGATGTCAAAGTGCACTAAAAATAGACATTTTGTATCGAAAGAATGTCATCCTAAGGATGCAAAGCATACATTGCCACATTTTACAAGCTTACGTACTTTTTTTCTATTGATTGTCAGCAAAAGACACTGTACTCTCACATGTTGGAAACTGATGAGATGTTGCTTCGGTTTTGTAAAAAAACAAACAAACCATGATATGCTATCGTCAGGCACATACCTTGCGCCCCTTGCGGGGGACCTAGGGACAGCAATGGAAAGGTGGCACTGATGTCAACAGCCCCTGTGAATCTGGACTATACCTGTCCATTCCTTTATAGACTTCCTACCCTTGTACCTCTTTCCGTACCCTATTTTGTTACACTTTGGGCTCCTATCTGCTAGGATCCCATACCGGGACATCACAGCTATAGAGAGTATTATGAAAAAAACGGTAAGTGCCAACTAGATCTAAAAAGATTTTTGTAAAAACCTGTCTGTTACCTGCATCACACTTCTCTCTGCAAATTTATTGCAAACCACTGATAGTTAGCGGTCTAAACAATGATCTATAAGCAGTTAACCCCTTTGTGTCTTATGACATACCAGGTACGTCATGCCCAAGTGGGCTCATCGGTTCTGTGACATACCTGGTACATAATGCAAAAAAAAATAATGCCCCACGTTGCCACAAATGTGGTAATCGTGGGGGCACTACTGCTTCTGTCTGCCCAGTTGTCTGGGCATACCAGCAACAGCAAAAAAGTGCACCCACAAGCCCTTTGATTACTTCTACAGTTCAACTGCTGCAGAACCAAACAAAAGTGGGCTGATAATGATCAGATCACTCCTAGCCATTATAGCAGCCCCTGGATGACCCTGCCCTAGAAAGAGAGAAGGGTCATCTAAGGTAATAATGAAAAACCCCACACATTATTAATAAAAAATACATTATTAGATTTGTTTATTTGTTTTTGGGCGAACATGTAAATGAACGTGAATAGTGTGTTTTCGTCGTTCAAACCGAAAAAACTACATTGGCAGCGGCAAAACATAGACGAAGACACACAATACAAAGAATGTTTGTGTTCGTCTTCGTCTACTAATCTCCCTGGTCCCTTCCCCATCTAGCCTACCTTATCTACGCAGAATCGTAGGGGTTGACGGAAGCAGAAATCTGAAGGTTTACCATCAGGGTTTAAAGGGCCGTGCAAGCGACTATTGGTAGCTATAGGCTACCAATAGGCTCACTCGCATGGCCCAGCCCTTTAATGCACGGCACCAACTTGGCCAGAGAGCACTGGTCTCCCTGCTCCAACAATTAAAAGACTTTTAACTGTTGGATCAGGGAGACCAGTGGTCTCTGCCGGCCAAGTTGCTGCACCAGGATTTTAACAGTCTTTACAATCCTGGCACCAAAGGTGCTGCGTAGTCCGCACCGCATTAACCCCTTCTACAAAAAACGATGAAAAAAAGGAACGCGGAGATTGTACACGAATATTCACCCGAACGGAACACACGAAGACTAACACGAAGAGTGACCAACGTCAGTGGCCTAAAAAACTTGTCCCTTACAAGTGATCTGATAGCTATACATTTAAAAATATATATACAAAAAAACTTTGAAAACCGAAATGCCCATGTTCCAATTTTGACTTTACAATGTCTGAGAAACATGACTTATCTTTGCATGAGGGGTATTGCTCTACTCGGGGGTGGGTGTTACTGAACAAAAATCAAGAACTATTTTGTTTTTACAAATCCACTCAGAAAAATAAACATGGTGTTTATGTTTATGCCAGAGGATTGGTGGATGCCAGAGAGGGCCCCTACAGGCGACCAACAGAGTCGTTTGCACGGCCCTTTAACTCCTGACCGCGAACCTACGGATTTACCGTTCCCGTTAACCCGGAGATGCTGCGTAGATAAGGGAGGCTAGATGGGGAAGGGACCAGGGAGATTAGTAAATGAAGATATTTTTCATGCTAAATGATTTTTTTATATAATTATATATAATTTCAAAAAATGTTTATAATGTGTGGGGGTGCACTAAATGAGTTAATGGACAATCACTGGAATAAAGTCATAGCAGAAGCACAAAAACTGCTCTGGTTGTTTAGTGCAAACTGGTTGGGAAAAAATGTTTATGTACAAGACAAGAATGTTACCAGTGACAATTACTAATAAGCAATCCTAACCATGATCATTTGAGTTGAATAAAGAAAAAAATGACTACCGGTAATTTGAAAATTGTGTTTCTCTGTATAGAGAGGTAGATTAGAGCTGTTAATATAAGATGCCTTCTTAATTATCCTTAACCCATATGCACAGCAGCTTGATATGTAGCATTTTGTATGCTTATTTCACTGGTTTAGAAAGCATATGTTGCTGGTTACATACCATTTGATCATTTTATCAAATCTCAATGGCCATCTATCGTACTAAACCAGTGATTATAGCACCATCTTGTGGCTTTTTATTATAACTCCACCTTTTTTTTTAAAGCCATTGCTAAATGAAAAATTATTTTTTAGTTCACTGTGATTGGATTTTCAGTGTGCTGCTTGGACAAATGCAGCTAGCTACGATAAACTGCCACCATATCAAGAGAAATACCAAAATTATATCTTTGGATTGTTTTTTCACACTTTTCATTTTAATTCTGTGCTTGTACAAAACTTGCAGGCATAGACACATGGACGCTTCTAATAACTAATAAATATGCTTGTAAATAATTAGCAAAACGAAAAAAAAACATCAGCAATAATATTTTTTTATATGAACATAGCCACATAACGTACTATTTTCCAAAGTTACAGGCAAGCTACTTTTATTAGATTAAAAGTAATTAAAGGTACAAACAGCCACATCTGTATGGAACAATGTATAAATAAATGTTGGCAATCTGCAGTGGCTTTGAAAATAGCGAGGGACTGCCTGTGAGCGAGCACCATTAAGGTGCTTTGCCCCCAGATATACCTAAAATGGAGATTAGCTGAAATAGACATTGTTGGCATTTGCAACTTGAATGTAAAATGTGTGTTATGTGGAGTGAACCCAAGTTGCATTGTTAATTTTGTATTGTCTTATGTAAAATATTCTTTGATATTTAACATTTGTTTGTTAAATGCTTGTTTATTACCTGCAGATTACCTGTAGCAGTGTTGAAGTGAAAGAGATTGTTCCTCAAATAGGCCAGCCGGCTGCACTTCTGGCTATTTAAAAGGTAAATCACTTTGCATCATAGGAGTTAAAGGGTATCTGATGTGTGCCTAATGAAAAGAAAGCAGCTGGCTTTTGTTTCTCAGGTCTGTCAAGTTTTGTTTGTGAATTCAAAGTCTTGCAACAACCCAATCCCACCATTCCCACGCATACAATACGTAACAGTACTCTCCCTACCAACTTAATTACCCCTCTTCCCCTGTCATACATAGGGCGACCAGACGTCCCGGGCAACTTCAATCCGGGACAATGCATTGAGAGCTCTGTAGATGTGCATCTTGGGGCGGCCTTTTAAGAATCCATAGTCTATCTGAAAGAGAATTGAGCCAGCCAGCACCGCTCAATAAAGTTTTGTGGGCGGCGCCAGCGCAGCTCAATAATTTTCCCTGATTTGAAAATCACCATCGGTTGATACGAGCGCCCCTAAGTGGATCGGGTTTTTTGGATTTCAACATTTTGGAGAGTGTTGTGTAGGGCTGCCGCTGTACATACCGATAAAGAAAGGAGAGTATCATTATTGTTTTGATTTTCTATACTTTTGCTCCACCTTCACTTCGACAAACACTGGTTTTCATTTTTTATTTATTTATATATTTATTCTAAGAACGATTTACTCTTAATACATGATTGAAGTTTTTTTAATATATACATAGGGCTACGTCCCACAATAAATTATACATTTTTTTTTAGCTTTCTGGGTGATTGATATTCATTTTTCACCCAGAATCTTTTTATCAACTCCAAAACAGTTTTTCCCCTGGGCACTCGCACTTTTATACCATTGGACACAATTCACGTCTCCTGATTACAGACAACACCACCGGCACCTGTTTGTTGGAACAGAAAGGATTTTCTTCGAAGCTTCCACAAGACAACGAAGGGCACCAGATATACAGAGGACAACTGTTGACCGCTGGAAACCAATTTTATTTACAGATGCTGATGACACATTCACCTAAATGAACAAAGCATTTTCTTTTGTCTTTTAGGACCTGCAGAAGGTGAAAATATCAGAGGATGGATATACATTATATATTATTATTCACCTGTCACTAAAAAGCAGCCATCAGATTCTGCTTCAGAGAAGCAGCAACCTGATGAACATCAGCATTCTAAGCATCAGGATTTAGAGATTAAATACGTGGAGATTGATTACTCAGAAAGTGATTTTTATCTTGCTACAGAAGAGGAGAAAGTCCCTGAGTTAAGTTTGCTGAATGCAAACTCACATACTGCTTGTCCTGTAGATTTTCCCCGTGTCCAATTATACTTAAAGAGAAATGAAAAAAAAGCTTGGTATTTATATCCATCCAAAGGGAACTTTTAGCAGTTATGGCTTCCTTAGTTATAGAAGGCATTGCAGAGAACCTAAAAGATAGTCTTTTCTATCCTGGCAGATGAGTCTGTAGTTAGATACTTTTTTTTTCTTCACCGTTACAAATGCAGCTTAAGCATCTGAATATTTTGTATGTTGGGGAGGGCTTTGTTTTTTTTCCAGCACATCCGTGGTTCACTCTGTGTTTGAAAGTGTTCAGAAAGAAATGTCAACAAAACCCATTAATAAAACTAAAAAGAAAAAATGAGTAGTGCGCAAAAAAAATTGCATAAACAATATAAAACAAAATTATGTGAACATTAGACACGTAATAAAATAAATGTGAATATGCTGCTGGTGCACCTTGGAACAAAACGCCACTTTGTTAAAGGAAGAAATACAAGACACCTATATATGTTTTGTAAAACCCATTGATAAACTAAAACGATTAAGTGAAACACGGTGGACATGCCAATATGTGGCATGCAAAGATTTTTAGATCCTTGAACCTCTCTTGGAAACCCATAAGTTATTACCTGATGGGAAACATTCAGGCAGAATTGACACAAATTCTATCCATATTTTCATTGACTTCATTTCATTCTATTACTTGTGCTTTCTGAAAACATTAAAAAAAAAGGACACATACGTTATCCAATGTGTTACAAGCAAAATATCTTTATTTGGCATTAGCGGTCCTTGTCTAGACTGTCATTGAAGAACTTGAAGTACAAAATGAAGAGAAAGAGCCATCTATAGGATCAGTACACTCTCCCACAGTAGGAAAGGTTTGGGTGGATGCAATTGACTTAAAATGCACAATATATAAACTCCTGTCTCTGAAAGAGATGAGCCACCTCCCCAGCGAAGAGGTAGACCACCTTTGAAGTTAAAGGAAGCAGTATACTGCTGAAGAGGCTTATTCCATGTTGACATCAGCCTCTGATTCTAGTATGACTGACACTGTGTCAGACTGACACAGGTCAGTGTCACAGTTCCTCTTGCTGCAGCATATGATTTAGGTAAACTCCAACAATGGTCAAAATTGTGGCTACTGATGTGCAATGTAGAAAGGTATTTATTTTATAAAGAGCCATCAAATTCCATAGTGCTGTACAATGGGGTGCAGGATAATGCACCTAGGGCATAAAACCCCCAAGGGCAGAGTATATAACATTTGGTACACTCCTAACCCAAAACATCTAAGGAAAGGGATTTGGGGAAAATTATTTCAGGAGGACTTAGTTTGGTAATAGTACTGCAGGAAATGGTACCAAAATGTTTGGTTGCATAGGAAGAAGTATTAGCAGTAGAAAGGAGGGAAGTGACACACACAGGTTAAAATACCCTTTTTCTTTGTTGCCATGTTTTGTTTTATGATTGGGCCATTCTGTCATAAAACATGAAGCTTATATATGTAACAGATCCCAAGTAGATTAATGTGTCATCTCCCTAGGAAAACTCAATTGCACTATTGAGTTATAAGGAAGCTATATAACAGGATTTTTCCCATAGGTCGAATATTTTGTAGGCGTTTGTCAATTGCCTAAAACAGGGACAAAGTGCCCCTCACCATTTTATTGGGATCACTGCTGAGCATAGAGATGATTTGCAGGTTTGGGATGCCTTTCTGTGTGATTTCAATGGGCAGACTCTCTGGTTAGATGATGAGGTTTCAAACTCGGATTTGGACGGACGCCGCGGGTTCTACGGCGTATGGAGCATATTTTAAGGGTCTTAAAATTGTCAGGGTTCCACCTTATCAGCCTGGTCCATGTGATAATTATTCACTCATGTCTATCTGTAGCCACTAGTGGCTACAGCTGAGCCACGTTACCCGAGTTTAGCCCTGCCCTTATATACCTGCTCTGCCATACAGACTGGGCCTTGGCATTTGTTTGGCTTGGGTCCCTGTAAGTCTGCTTTCAGCTAAAGATCGGTTTACTTGTTCTTATTTCCTTATGACCTTGGCTACGTTTTCGATCCTGATTTGTGTAGCAGACCCCAGCTTGTCCCAGGATTAGCTACCTTCCAAGCCGTGTGCCCTGCCACTCTGGTTTCCCGGCCTCGCTACAGTTCCCCTTTATTATTTATTTGATTCCAGTCCTGCTTTTCTGTCTGTTGGGTGCCTGTCTGTACCTACCTACCCACCCACCATGATACATCAAGGGGTACAGACAGAGCCCCTAGTATCAGCTGCAACTAGGCTCTTACCCGACCTGCTTGCCTGGGTCCTGACACTAGCTCAGTTTAATTATATTACAGACTGGAGTCAGGAGGATACGGAGTTGTTTTGTAGACATTTTGCTCGACTCAAAACTCCTGCTTGCCATACTTCCCAGTCAACGGTCCACAGAGCTAATTTTTGTCCCTCTACCGACAGCCCTCCACTGTTTCTGCAGGAATGTCATCTCCTATTAATGTGGAATGCCTTTTGGAGAAATTGCAGTTTCATCCCTCCCCTGATTTAATAAGTTCCTGATTCAGGGTTTATCATATGGTTTCCTAACTAGGAGTCTTTTGAATGTACTAGCCTCATGTCAGCTTTATCAGACCCAGATGTGGGGGAATCGGCATTAGCCTGTAGTTGTGGGAGGGGCTGTGATTATTTAACCAATGCATTTCCTCCCACAGCTACCCCCAGGAGCGGTCACAACCGTCACTGCAAGTGATTTTACCACTCGCAAGATGGTGGCGTCCTTCAAAAGAAAAAAAATGGAGGTGAAAAGAGTTCTCAGGAGGGTCTCTCCAGCCCCCCCTGAGAATCTGGCTCCACTTGCAGGTTGAATACATGTACCTCTACTATAATCCAAGAAAATAAAGTAGTAGTAGTTTTTACAGTACTTACACCAGGCCTGCCTGCAAGTACTTACTTATTGACCTCTATTATCGATGCACTTTATTAACTTTCTTAGAATTTGCTGTATTTTATAAGTACTTTGCACTTTATTCAATTGTGTCATATTATGATATACCATTGTATATTAAGATAATTTAAGTTGACTGCCATTTTTGGTTTTTGTAAATATTCAAGTTCTTTATCTATATTATAAGAACCAGTGACTTATTTGTTTTATTCACAATATGTGTCATATAACTATTTATTCCCTCACAATAGATAGTCTTTTTACGATTTGTCTGGTTTTTAAGATAACAGATGGTGATCTGATGATATATGCACTTGCACTTTATGATTACACCTGCACTATTTTATCAGATAATGTCCTTGCGCATGCATGGAATAAGCTTGCGCATGCGCAGAACGTCACCACGCTTTAGTGCTGATAAATGTTTCCTTTTTTCTCATTTTCTCATTTGCTTTTGCTGATTTGGTTATTTGGTTTGACTTGATTCACACTCTTTTTTTGGAGTATTAACACTGTGTTTATATGGAACTGCACTAGTTAAATCTCTGAAAGTGCCTATTACATACACTGATTGCACATACTCTATGGGTACTTTAATATATTTATTTTGGTTAGTTAATGTATATGGATTTCAATATTCCTTTATATTTGTTACTGGTTCCTTTTTAACATCTGCAAGTATCATTTATTTACTATGGGATGTATACTTTTGAATATTTACCTAGGTTAATGCATGATTATCAATTATACTACATATGGTGTTAGATTAGATTGGTCTTTTGATTGGCCATTCATTTATTAATATGTGCTATTTAAACTCTTATTCTTGCTTGTGTGGTTAACTTGATAAAGACCTCATTGTGAGGTTGAAACATTGTTGGTGTTGTCCTTCAATAAATCTGCCTAAGTTGGAACCCTTGAGTGCCTGGAGCCTTTTTCTATTTTGAATACCTGCAAGCACAGACACACTCATGGTATCCCCTAGCACCACCCTCTCTGTCATTTCAATGACACATCTGCTACTGTATGTATTAATGTGGATATATATCCCTAGGGAAAAAAATCAGTGTGCTAAACAAGTGCTTCTGTAAGTGTATCTTACACACAATCTTCATTGTTTCCTCTATGCTCAGAGAACCATGTACACTTAAATATAAATTTAATGATACAGTAGAACTAAAAACCAGTGCATTAAACATATATTCCCCTGAAAGGTTCTATGACACTGCCTGTGGCGGAACTCATTCCTTCCAGTGTAAGCACCTGTATAAGATTTACCTTTTCTATATTTACATTTTTTTCTACTTTTTTTCCTCCCCCCCACCAACAGAATGCTTGATGTAATCTTTTTTAATTATTGATTAACTTGTGTTAATGTAAAGTCTTAACCATTTGAAATGTAAAATCTATCCATTTTAAGGTGGACACTAAGAGCATTATTAGTTGCATGCTTCCATGTAAGGATAACCAGCTATCCTGGTGAGTTACTTATACATTTAAAAAAAAACAAAAACAAAAAGTACATAAAATATGGTTGCTCATTGTACAAATCAGGGAAGGTCTGGCAACTGTTTAGCCGCGGGGGGGTGGGGGCAATTTTGTGCCTCTTCACCAGCCCACCTGATATCATCATGGATTGACACAGACATGCAGGACAGATAAGATACAGAAATTCACACAAAATATTAAAACACAGATGTAGCTACACCCATCCAGCTTCCTAGTTCCATCTTTTGTCACTAAAAGTGCCATCTTTGTGCTGGGACAGCTTCTCAGTGCAAACATTCTCCTAAGTGCCATATTTCTTCACCCAGCTGGCTCGCAAAAATATTGAGAAAAAATACTCAATTCTACTCGATTCTTTAATCAATCACTTTCTTGCATGACTCACTTTCTTTTTTTCCAGCATCTCTACACTAATCCTGGGTGACCTCAATATTCCGATTGACGACCCAATGCTTAAAGTGCTGTCACTCTCCTCCTCTTTCGGTCTCTCACAATGGACCATCTCCCCCACACACCGTGATGGCCAAATTGACTTAGTGTTCTTGATCTCTAAGGGTCACTGGAGAAGATATGTTACCAGGGGAGTGTCCAGCAGAAGGAGAATTTATTGTGTTTATAAAGTCCTGCAAACTCTCTCTCTCATCACAAGGGAGTGGTTATTGTATCACGTGTCAGGCTTATCTTGCGGGTTCTTTGTTATTTCCATTGAATCAATGGATAGTTTGGTAACAGCATTTACTAACTTATAGCAATGTTTATGTATTGTTAGTTTGTTTAGCCTCTCTTAATAAATATTGTTAATTGCAGAAAACAAGGTGTGGACTCTACACTTTACACTCAATAGTATAACAGTGTGTGTATATATATTACCGTAAATATTCAATAATTACAGTAAGATTCATAGATACAGACCCATTTATAGTATTTAGCAAGCAAGGTCATTTTTTAACCACTCGCGAGGGGAAGTGAGCTAAAAGGGACAAAATAACCTAACCGATTTGCTGGAAGCATTTCCTGCAATACGACTCAGGCCAAGACGTTAGAGATCCTAAGAGGCAACCAGAGTGAGACGCAATTAGTAAGCCAGACATTTCTGGAGGATCGCGGTTTATCCAGACCGAGGATTCAAAGTGAGGTGCACACCATTTGATTGCCTGCAGTCTGAAGACACAAGTCGTGTAAGTAAATTATATATATATATATATATATATATATATATATATTATTTATTTTTAAATATATAAGAATGAAAATGTAGCACTTTTAACCCGTTAATGATGGAAAATGAAAATTAATTTTAAAAAATGCATAGCTTGTGGTTACAATGAGAGAAAGAATTGCAGAGTAGACAATAAGAAGTGGTGCCTGAATAAAGATGAACTGTATGAAGTTGCTGAAGTTATTGAGGAATCAGTTGAACCGTATACTTGGTGGGCACACTCCTGTGGCCTTCATAATACACAACACAAGTAAATATAGTGATTGCACAACCCGTGGATTAAATGGAGATTATGTAAGCACATTAAAGGACATTTCCGAAGCAAAAGGAGAGTTTATACCATCCCTTAGGACATGTTTGGCCACGCAAACCACAGCTGTATGCAGCCAGGGGGAAACATGTGCAGAAGAAGAAGAGGCACAAAGTTTTGTAGAGAATGAGAACCCAGAAACAAACATAGGAAACCGTCTACTGGATGGGCTAGATAATGGTGATATCCCTGTATTAACACCTCATGTAACAATGCCAGCAATACCACATTTATGGACCCTTTATCTGTTTCTCTGAGTGTTAAAAGCAGGACATCTGCCACTCTACAAACTGCTAAAATTGTATAGCAGCAGGATAGATATGATATAAGGTGATGAAACAGCTGATGGAGGAACAATTACAGGAGGCACCAGATGTCCAACTAAATAAAGCGTTATAGCAGTCCCCAGACCTTGTAATAAGCAATATTTGAGGAAGTTTTTTTTAAAGGGAATTTATTGAAGGATTTGCTGAAAAAGCAAAGCATCTCTATGATCTCCTGAAAGGGGACGATTCAGTACAAATCCCTTGGGGTACAGAATGGGAATAAGCATTAAGGGTTCTGAAGCAAGATCTGGCATCAGCTCCAGCTGGAAAGCTGGAAAGTGGAGGCCTGTTGGTTATTTTTCCAGACTTCTGTCTCCAGTAGAAAAGGGGTATGATTCATGTGTAAAGGCTCTGTTGGGTGTACATTGGTCAGTGGAAGCTACGGAACACGTATTTGGTTCAAGCAGTTGTTCCTGCAGCCCCTCACACACCTTTAAAGTTGCTATTTGAAAAATATATTCGTGGGATATCAACATAGCGGCTTACAAGGTGGTAGACAGACCTGCAGCATTGTAATATCACTGTACAGCATAATGTAAAATAAATTTTGCCACAACTCAAGCACACACACAAGGAGAGCACATTCAAGGAGAGCCTCATGATTGCACAGACATGCATATTCAGACATACCACCTAAATTGTTTAGAGACAAATCATCTTCCAAAGATCTACAAATTTCCGTAGATGGTTCATGTTTTTGGCATGAGCGTTGCAATTTGGCTTCCTTCAGAACAAATATCCCGTCAATTTATGTTGCCATGTTAATTTTCAGCCCAGTGACCAGAATTAGAAGCCATTTCTATGGCTTGCCTCAAATTCAACACATCCCAATTTGTATCTATAGTGATAGTGCTTATGTCACCAGATCTCTCACAGAGTATCTGCCTATATGGAATTTAAGGGGAATGGTGGACTCAACAGGGAAGCCTTTGTAACACACTCAAGCACTTGGGAAATTGGTTGAATGGGGTCTAAAACGCCCTCTACAGGCAGCTGTCATAAAAAGTAAAAGCTCATAACAATGCCAGTAATGAGCATTCCCAGGGTAATCCAGATGTGGATTTGTTAGCTGCCTTAGATGGAGAACCATGGCATTTGCAAGAAAATGACAGACACAAGAAGCATGGGATGAACACTTCACATGCAAATAATTAGTGACTCAGGTAGCCAAGGTTAGTGCACAAGGATCAGAAGTGCCAGATTTCAAAGAACAGAATAAGGATCCTAACCTTTATTTTGTGTTGCAGAACCAGCAAAGGCTTCCTAGTGGCTTCTTTTCGTTGTCCCACAATATTTGCAGAGATCCATTACACATCAAATGCATGCTTTTATGGGTCACACTAGACAAAGCGCATTAGAGTCTCATCTTAAACAGAAATGTTATTGGAAAAATAAAGATAAAAAACTCACAAGCGAATATGCATAACCAGGGTGTTATGCATGAAAGCAATGATAGGATGTCCTTCACGGTGAGAATTACCTAGTATAGGTAATTCTGCAACATTTTCAACATTGTTGCAGAATTACCTATACTATGGAAAATGCTTTAATAAGGTGGGCAGAAAGGGTAGAAGTAGATATAGAAAAGGGATTGTGGACACAGTTCTAGGAGGTGTAAGAACAGGGTTGGGTGTAGTGAATGTAGTAGACATAGCTATAGACATTGAGTATTGCTCTGGACATTCTGCCGCAGTCAAAAGAGCCAGCTACAGAAAGTGTTGTTGCTCCTGTTCATTCAGCAATTGCTGCTGGTCTGCCAAAGGAGGAGACAAAGACATGAACTGTAGAAACAGGATGATTGGTGGAGGGAATTGTTCTCTACATTGAAGCAAGAGCAACCGGTAAATAGCCCACCACCTGTACAAATGTGTTTATGTAAAGATCCTCTAAATGTTGAAGCATATCTTACTACATTTGAAAGAATTGCATGCATTTGCCAATGCCCTAAAGAGCAGTGGGTTATCTTACTGGACAGGCACAACTGGCCTACAGTCACATGGGTACACAGGAGGCTAATAATTATGACTTGGTTAAAGAAGCTCTTTGATGCTATGAAATCAGTGAAGAAGCATACAGACAACATTTTTGTACTTTTAAGTATTGTGTTTCTGATAGTCCAAGATAAATATTCACTCAACTTCATGTACAAGCCTGGGTAAAGAAACATCGATTTGATAGTGCTGAGAAAGCAATCTCGCAGGCAGATGACTTTCTATATGCAAAGAGACACTGGTAGAGCTGTACTTAGAACATCCAGAAATCCATCAAGGAGGTCAGAAAAACCATGATGCCAGGTAGAATGGCAACAGTGAGCAAGTTTGCTATGAATGTCAAGAAAAGGGTCATATTACTAAATATTGTCCTAATCGAAACAGAAATAAACTGTTATACATTTAACATATACATCTTTGTATGGGAATAGTGATTTTACAATACCAATTAAACTTAATGGGCATGATGTGGATGCTTTGTTGGACTCTGGCAGCAAAATCAGCATAGTAAAGGTTGATTTTGTAGAACATAAGCAAGAGGATCCAAAAATTCTGGTCACCTGTGTACATGGGGATACCAAGAGTTACCCAACATCCATAATTGAAAACATCATGGATGGAAGCGTCATGGAAAACGTCTTACTATACAAGCAGCAGTTGTTCCAGACCTGCAAGTTTCAGTAATTCTGGGTAAACCCATCCCAGGATTTAAAGCTTTGTTCATGGCTATTGAAGGACAGTTGTCTGCTGTGACCCCTCGCTCAAGACAAGAGAAATTCGAGACACCAGGACCTTTTTGGATCACCTTTTTTGGATCACTGGCGGCGCTACATTGACGATATATTGATCATTTGGAAGGGATCGTCAGATGAACTCAATCAGTTCCTTAACTACATTGATGAAAACCAATATAATCTAAGATTTTCCTCGTGTATTCACTCTCAGGAAATTAATTTTCTAGACCTCACTCTTTACGTTGAGGGAGATAAGATTAAATCTAAGACTTTTTTTAAACCAACCGATGGCAATAGCTATATAGATTATGGGAGCTGCCATCACCCACAATGGTTGCAAAATGTCCCTAAGGGACAATTTGCACGGATCCGCAGGAACTGCACTGAGGATAATGATTTTTTCACTCAGAGCGAAATATTAATGGATAAATTTAGAGAAAGAAGCTATCCTGATGAGCTGTTACAGAAACATTTGAGATCAATAACGTAAAAGAAAAGGGAGTCCTTTCTGGGAGATAAAATCCATGAACATACGAAATCGTTTGACTTTGCTTTTCTTACAAAGTACAGCGATAAGGCATTTGAAATTAAAAGGGGCGACAACTAAGTGTTGGCCTATTTTACAACAAGACAATGTCTTAAAAAATCATCTCCCAGTAAAACCTAATATAATTTATAAAAAAGTTGATAATTTCTTATCTAATAAGAATCCGGGGTTCCACAGATGCGGAAGATGCAAGCTTTGTAAAACGTGTTATAAACAAGACAAGAAAACCATCAAATTTAAATGTTTTAATACGAAAAAAGAATATGACATCAGGCATTTTATTCATTGTAGGTCTAAAAACGTTGTCTATCTACTAAAATGTACATGTGGGGCCCAGTATTTCGGTCGAACAACAAGAGAGTTAAAAGTTAGGGGCCTAGAACATCTCTGTGGTATACGGAACAAAAATCAAAAACACAGTGTCCCTAAACATTGTAATACATGCGAAGATTTCTCTCTGGCAGACTTTAAAGTAACAGGAATTGATCTTGTCTCACCCCATTGGAGAGGTGGCGACCTAAAGCAAGTTTTGGCAAAAAAAGAGACAGAATGGATCTTTAAATTCCAAACACATAAATCGGGGGGGTTTAAATATTGATTTGGATATTATAGCTTTTATGAATGATTGAAAGAGAAAAAAAACCATCCACTCACCTTTATGCACTTTATTGTTGCTCCTAAACCCTAAATATAGGGAGTTTATGCACTTTTGCACATTTGATTGCACATTATATATGTTGGATATGCACTTTAACAGTATATTATTAATCTTTTTTACTCGATCTTAATGTACATTATGGAATAATGTCTTAAGTCTTTATGACATCCTCTTCTATGTATTTCAGTACTTTATGCACTTTAACTATATAAAGACCAAGCTCGAGTCGGATACATATATACATCAATATATCATACCATATTAGATATACTTTATTGTTTATATCTCTATCTTTATGTTGTGGGATGCCCCCGTACATTTCGGATGAGACTTTGACGACGATCTGCCGTGGGCGATCACATGCCCGCTGTGTTACTTCCTCGGACGGACAGTGGACATCTGGGACCTGAACGCCGACGTCGGAAATTCTATCGGCGAACAACGGGAAACGTTGAAGACTCCCCGGGACGGATGACGTCAACACGCTTTCTCACGTAGTGTTGCGCGATGACGCACCCGGAAGCATCCCCACTAGGACAATATAAGGACTCGCGGACTCCATGTAGATAGGGTTATTTTCTGCATTTTTGTCGTATTTTACTTTGATTGTATTTTAATTGCTCCTGAAGAAGCCGACGTGCGATCGGCGAAATGCGTCGAGAGATTGAAACATAATAAACTGGATATCTTTTACTACCATCTCCTGTTGGATTTTTACCTACACGTTTATGCACTATACTCTGAGTTGTGCTACTACAATTGTAAGTGCACTTCGTTCTGTTTACATCCGATTATTGAAGATACTGCACCATTCTGGTCCGTTTTTGTATTCACAGCAATCAAGACTTTTTTCCATTTGATTTTCTGATGAGCTCACCTAATCCAGCCCACTTGTGAGTGGTTCTTACACTTATATACATTGTTTTGATTTTTACATATTAACCCCTTCAGGACCGGGATTTTGATACTAACGTGTCGCTAAAGGACCGGAGCTGTTTTTGTGTTTTTGCCATGTCTTCTTTCACCTGTAATTTCTCTCTCATCAATTAGTGCACCCACACAAATCATATATTGTTTTTTTCAGCACAAGTAGGGCTTTCATATGAAACCATATTAAGCTGGGTAGTACATTGTTTTGTTTGAAATAAACGGGAAAAAGTGGGGAAAAAATGAAGAAAACGCATTTTTTTACAGTTTTGTATACATACAAATTGTACACACATTGAACCAATGGGAAAAAACTATCCCAAATATATTCATTAACTTGTCCTGATTTGGAAACCACCCAACATGGCCAGGATTTTTATCTATTTTGACCGGTATAGGGCAAATATTGCAAGGCATGCATCACATTTTTGAAATGTAATTTTTTTCAAATTTGGCATGGTAGTCTAATAACGGCAATAGATGTCACAGATACTGATTATCCCCCCAAAATTATATGTTTATGAACAGTAGATAGGTCAAGGTGTACAACTAGGGTCATTGTGACACTTTTCAAACAGGGATTTTATCGCCAATTGCTGCCAAATTTTGAGGTATTTTTATATTTTTTTTGTTTTTTTGCATATGTTGCAATGTTGCTTTAGATTTTATATTATATTTTGTAAAGAATATGTGCAACTGCAGAAACAAACACCAAACTGTGTTCACCAACATCCCCCGGTTCCAACAAGGCCTCACATGCATGGTTCATGCATTTTTTGAGGAAGCTATGAGGGAAAAACTGGAACATGCGCATTTTAGTTTTCAAATTTGGAATTTTCAGAAATTGGTTTCCTGGGCCCATATCCCATTTTGGACATTTTGGAAGCCCCCCACTGTAAATTACCCCATAAAAGTATATATTTATGAACAGTAGACAAGTCAAGGTGTTCAACTAGGGTAGTTTTGACAGTTTTCAGCTACCCATTTCTTCACTTGTTTCTGCCAAACTTCACAGGGAAATTATTTTATTGCGTTTTTAACGCATACATTTCAATGTTGCACTGAATTTCTGGCACACCATAAGTGCAACAGTGGAAGAAAGCACCACATTTTGTTCACCAAGATCCCCCGATTCCAACAAGGCCTCACATGCATGGTTCATGCATTTTTTGAGGAAGCCATGAGGCCATAACTGGAACATGCGCAAGTTTTCAGGAATTGGTTTACTGGGCCCATATCCTATTTGGGACATTTTGGAAGCCCCCCACTGTAAAGTACCCCAAAAAAATATATATTTTTGAACAGTAGACAAGTCAAGGTGTTCAACTAGGGTAGTTTTGACAGTTTTCAGCTAGCCATTTCTTCACTGATGTCTGCCAAACTTCACAGGGAAATTATTTTATTGCGTTTTTAACGCATACATTTCAATGTTGCACTGAATTTCTTGCACACCATAAGTGCAACAGTGGAAGAAAACACCACATTTTGTTCACCAAGATCCCCCGATCCCAACAAGGCCTCACATGCATGGTTCATGCATTTTTTGAGGAAGCTATGAGGGCAAAACTGGAAGATGTGCATTTACATTTTTTTAAATATTTTTTTATCAGATTACTTGTAAGTGACAGGTTTAGGCCGCTGACATCAATCAGGGAGACCGATCAATAATCAGCGACTTAAAATGTCACCGACAAGTGATCAGGTAATAATTATGATTTTTTCATTTATTAATAATTTGGGTTTTTTCATAATTACCCTAGATGACCCCTCTCTCTTTGTAGAGCAGGGTCATCCGTGGGCTGCCATAATGATCCGATCACTCCTATTGGCCAGGAGCGATCTGATCAGCCCAGCATTTGACCTGGAAGCACCCTGGACTTTCAGGTCAGTGCTGTTATTTTTTTTTATTATTATTATTATTTTATTTTTTTTTTAATTTATTTTTTAATTTTTATTTTTTATTTTTAACTCTTTCAATGCTGATGCTCCATTGAAGCACAGCATTGATTGATATTTAGTCCCCACAAGCTTGTGGGGACTAATATTAACCCCTGCAATGCTGCGATGGGGGTCATAAACAATCGCAGCATTGAAGGGGTTAATTGAGGAAGAGGGGGGGTAGAGGTTAACTGAGGGGGGTGGGGCTGGTCTCCACACTCATGTGGAGACCAAAGAGCCCTGTCTCCCTGTCCCTTAAGCTGCCTCTGGCAGCTGGGACACAATCTCCAGTGGACTGGAGATTGTGGGAGAGGAGTCTCTCTGATCAGCCCTACAGGGCTGATCAGAGGACTTCTGGGGGTTCGTTTTTGCTGCTGGAGGTCTGCCTGGGCTTCCAGGCAGACCACCAGTAGCAGACCCCCCCTTAAAAAACGGGAATTAACCCCTTCAATGCCGCGATTGCGGCATTGAATGCCGCGATTGCGGCATTGAAGGGGTTAACGCTGCACTGACGCTCTCATGGAGCGATCAGGCAGCAGGGGGGTGTTGGATCAGGTCCCCACACTTGTGTGGGGACCCATTCAACACCCCCCCCTTCCCTGAAGCTGCCTGTGGCAGCTGAAACAGCGATTGCAGATTTTTCTGCAATCGCTGTTTCTGCCTAGAGAATCACTCCATGGGAGTGATCGTAGGCTGGGGGGAGGGCTTAGACAGCTGTGCTGTCTGCCCAGGACTCCTGGGCAGACAGCAGCAGCAGCGCCCCCGCGATCACCGCGATTGTGGTGATGTGGGGGCGTTTTTTGGGATAGACGTACCTGGTACGTCCCGGTCTACAGGTGAGTGTTAACCAGGAAGTACCAGGTACGTCCCGGTACTGAAGGGGTTAAAACACTATTGTGTTTTTGTTTTTCCCTCATGTATATGCGCTCCATATTTTGCTGTTTGGTTGTATACACACTTTGAGGAAGAGTGTTTTTTGGAAGCTGCTTTTCTGAGGGAAGTAATATTAATTTGTTTGATTACACATGAGATTTTGGTTTTTTTCTACTTTTTCACTTGAGAAAAGTGACAGATCCGAGTGAGGCAGCAGGGTTTACTATAAATCCATGTAAATGTGCCTTAGGCTTTCAGGATATAAGATACCTTGGGTTTATTCAGGTGAAACCTGAAATTTTAAAAATAGAGGCTATTCAAGCTGCTAAAACCTTTGCTACTAAAAAGGAAGTAAGGCCATTCTTGGGACTTGCTGGATATTATAGGTGTTTCATTCCAGATTTTTCTACCCATCTTCTCCAAAAGTGTTCATGTACTGCTAAGCACCTACACAGTACAAAAAACTGTTCAGAAAGTATATATTAACCCTACTTGGGGAAAAACCTATATGCAAGGAGATGTTGCCCATCTGATTAACACAGTATTTTGGTGGAAGTGCTATACAAATAAAGCAATATTTGCTCTCCGTACGCTACGTTAGACTCCTTGTCAAGTGTGAGTCGTTTGACATTCTAAAACGTCTAGTTCTCAGTAACTTTCTGTATGTGAGAAAGGGTAAAGTTTGTTGTCCAGAAACATTATTAAAACATATAAAACATTGTAGGTCTACATTTGACATTGCAACTGGGAGTTTTTCAATTATTGATGAATACATGAAGAATTCTGATAAAATTGCTCAAGCAACAGAACAAAACAAGCCAAGCATGAGGACCTACCTAACCCTTTCTTCCGCACAATTGTTTCTCAGAAACTAGTCTCATGTTTTAAAAATATTCCTATTTTGATATTTGTAATGCAACCAGTTTTTCAATCACCAAATAAAAAACACCCTCTTCTGCATCAATTAAGGGAGACTTTGGCCTTCTGAAAATCTCAATTCTTCAGCACAATCAAAAACTAATGCAAGCTGACAAATTTGTTGAATGTCATTTAATAGCTCTTTGTGAGAGTTCGAAAATAGCAGCTGCTGCACATGTTTCTAAAACCACCAGTTTAACAGTGAAGGGGGAAAGAGTCTGGCCATAAAAAATATTGTCATCAAGGAAGAAGTGGACAAAGTCACTGACCGACACTCTTCAAGAACTACAATGATCTGTAAACCTGGAAAATTTCTTAGAATGGAGCTACGTGTTGGTTCATATATAAATTGCTCTCTGAATTTCCTAAAGAGGTTAATAACTAATATCTATCAAAATAGCATTGTGAATACCACCTATTGTGTGAACGATATTAATAAAGAGAAACTTTTTTGTTCCATCAAATCAATAAAAATTGTCCACATTTCAGTTAAGTGGGGCAGACCCCTAAATAGAAATCCAATAACTCAGGAATTAAGACTCAAGGAAAAGCTATGAAGAGCTTTGAAAGTCAGGATATTGAAATGAATCCTGAAGCGCACAGCCAGCGAACCTATGGAGGTTAGCACCTTGAAAAGGATTGATAATTTTTTTTGTAAAATCAACTCTAAAATACACTAACAAAGATTTAACAAATGGAATGATCTTCCAAGAAACAGTATTTTAGATACTTAAGTCTAGGAACACATTAAAATACACAGCAGGAACTTTGTATGTACAAATTACCCTGTCTTTAATTTCAATGAACCAGACCTATTTGCCATCTGTACATGAAACGTACATTGCTGTACTGCAGTTTATTTCAGGATAGTGTACTTGTTAAATGTAGTAATTAGTAGTAAAGCTATTCCAATACTCATTGCATTTCTGTTTGAAACATTTGATGCAGTTAGATTGAATTGAACTTTTATCTTGCAATTGAAATTTTCTGGAAGTCCACATATAGGTTAAGATCACCATTTACACTAATAGAAAAAATGGCCTCATGTGCAGTAATTTTTAATCACTAATATGAAATACTGATTGTGTGTAACTTTTGTTTCTGATCCATATTTAAACATTTCTCTACACTATATTTTAAAGGAGTGATAATGAACGTTACTTTTTATTATTGCCTTTCATTTCCTGTCTTTTTCCAAAGAAACTTAGCATCTGATTATAAGAGAATGCAGCATTTGTATGACGAATATAATTTACTAATCCCTCAATAAAGTTACAATAAGGTCAACCAAAGGAATTGTTTTGCTTATGGCTTAACTTTTAGCTCAAGCTACTATTTGATGGCCTCTTCAGGGAAGGCTATTAAGCAGATATGATTCTAAAAGTGAGTGACTGTTATCTCAAATGTAGTTTAATAAAGTAATTTATACAGTTCACTGCAGATTGGGACTTTTAGGCTCCTTAAGTGTTACTGCACCAAGTCTTAGTATTAGCCTTTACTAAGGGCATCATCTACTATATTAAGCAAATGTCTAATGAGACAATGGCACACACTTTTCTGACAGGTACAACTGAAAAAGGCACAGGCTGCGCTGTAAATTGTCCATTGCGGGACATTAGTTTTTGTGTTGGCAAATAGGACAGGTAGCACAACTGATTGAACCGGCATGAGACAAGTTTACATTTAAATAAATAGCAACGCGAAATAGGTAGTTTTCTTACCTCAGCTGAAATTGCATAGAGCTGTTCCTGAACGAGCGTCACATCATGGGGGATCTCGTCCGGCGTCTGGAAGAAGCCGGGAAGATCTGGTGGTCTCGAGTGGCTGAGAAGCTGTCTGGCTGTTGCTCCATCCATGGCTGCCTTCCAGGATTGCGTAATGGTGGATATCGGCAGTGACGGCTCTGCAGTAATCATGAGACAGGAAGAGGCGGAAGTTGGAGACTTGCCAAGCACGTCTGAAGCGGTGACTGACGGGGACTCCTATCAGCAAGAAGTGGTTGAAGATAAGGCTTGAGGCTCCCCCTTAAGAAAGAAGAGGATCTGTCATCAGAGGAAGACCTTTTCACTTCATCTGACCCCTGCTACCAGGAAGAAGAGGCTGTACCGCAAGAAGTCTCCAGCTGTCAAGGAAGGGACAAGAAGAGATGACAGCTCCCAGCAGCTGCATGCTGAATGGCAAGACCCAGGAGAAGGGACAAGCAGTGCTGGAACAGGTCTGAGTATGGGTGATTGCTTCCCTGGGGCAAAAAAATTCGATAAGCTAGGGGAAGTGGTAGGTAATATTTTATAATATACAGCAAGGTCCAGGTCCTGCTTGGTTCAGAGGATAGGGTTAATGTTGCGAGCAATAGGGTTAATGAAAATTGTTTGATTAATTTCAACTATAACAAATTAATCGACAAAATGAAAGTACAGCTTTTAAGGTGGAAAAACGTAGAAATCTCTTGGCTTGGCCGAATCCACTTAATAAATGGATATTTAATCCCCAAAATCCTCTATCTTTTTAGGACAATTCCTCTAAGTGTCTACACCCCTATTTTGAAACAGATTCAGCTAATTATGGACCAATTTATTTGGCAGCAGAAAAGACCAAGAATTACATATAATATTTTAACTTAAAAACTAAATAGAGGGGGAATTTCTTACCCTAGTATTAACAAACTCCATGAAGCTACAATGCTGACCCACTATCTGGCTTGGGACAAAAAATCCAACAATTTTCCATAATGGCTATATATAGAGGAATTAGACATTGGATTTGGTGAATTATACTCTCTTTTTTGGGCGGATACACTTAGATTGAAAAACATAAAAGTCTTGAATCCCATAATTTTTGATACACTTAAAACACTTTCTAAACTAAAACGAACTATGGGAATAAAGAGAACTCTTATGCCCTTCACCCCTATTGAGGCCATTCGATTTTTTATTAGAGATATAGACTTGACCAGATGGCAAGGATGCGGCATTTCTTGTATTGGTAATTTGTTAGATCAAAACTCCATTATACCCTTTCCCCAGTTATGTAAAACTTTTACTTTACCACCATCTGAACTATTCTCTTATTTGAGGATGAAGAACCTTATCAACCAGGAAGGAAGTGATAGCAACCCTGAATTAGAACATTGGTTAAAAACACATAAAAATAAGAAACAAATCTCAAGCTCATCTATACTTTTATTATCTTTGCAAAAAGGCTTTTGTTTATACAAAAAAGTTCGTCCACTCAATAAATCTAATAGAGACTTACATTAAAGATAACCTATAGATGGTATCTGGTCCCAACTAGACTCAATAAAATCAGCACTGTACATTCAAATAGATGCTGGCGTTGCCTCTCCCATACGGGCACTTTTGCCCATATTTGGTGGGAGTGCCCGCAACTGTTAAACTTAAGAAACAATCTTTTGCAACTACTCGGTTCACTTTTCCCCTGTCAGGAACAACTAGATTCACAGGTGTTCCTCTTCCACCTGGGACTTGAGAATTATTGTCTAAATCATAGAATCCTGATTATGCATGTTCTTAGGGCCGCAAAGATATGCATAGCTAGGCACTGGAGACAGGCAGGTTTATTTAACTGGAGATTAGTTATTAATCAAATTAACCATCAGTATCTAATGGAAAGGGGATATTATACCAAAATTAATAAACTTGCCAAATTTGACAATATCTGGCGACCTTGGAAACATTTTTGTGATATTGACTCTTAGAATGACAGAGATTCTACTTGAGGATTAATCTTTTTACTTCCTTTTTTATATACATACATAAATTACTTATTTACCTACTTTTTTTTTCTTTTCTTACTCCTGGGCGGACAATTTATTATGACTTAATCTAT
>VKOC01028412.1:0-14230 GCA_009364415.1 Spea multiplicata
GTTTGGTATATATGTGTGGATTGGTGTATATGGTGTATATGTGTGGATTGGTGTATATGTGTGGATTGGTATATATGTGTGGTTTGGTGTATATGTGTGGATTGTATATATGTGTGGATTGGTGTCCTGGGTCCCACTGCCTTTCCTAAAATAATCTCTTTCTATTAATATGTTATATTGATGCATACTGTTGTGTATAGTCATTTTATACCGAAAAAACGTCCTCTCCATGTTTAATATGCAGTGTTGGCACTTTGAGGTCTGCAACTTGTTTTGATGCACAAAAATGGGCACTCAGGCCCAAAAACATGGGATAGCTGGTTAATACAAATGTTTGAATTTCAGTAGCATGACAGACTTTTCCGAATCAGTTTTAGTGCTTGTCTAACAGAAAGCATACATAATGTCCCCAGTAAAGGGGCTGGTGTGGTAACCATGCCTATGTCCTAAGTAGTAGAGCCTGCTTGTAAACAGTGTGTTAAATGAGAAGCTTCAACACTTTCAAAGGATGATCAGCACTCCAGGTCTTTAAATTAACAATTTCTCTTTATCCAAAGTCAAGTCGACGTTTCAGTCATTGCTGACTTTCATCAGGACATACGGTGTAAACGGTGTGTTAAATTCATTGCAGTGCCAGGAGCTGTGAGCAGCACACAGATTCATCTTACTGTGTTTGGCTGTTTATTCAGCTCTGCAGTTAGTTTCTGGATCTGCCCTATTTCCAGAGCAGCGGGTCAAGCCACGTCCGTATCCCCTCGCTTTCTGAGAACTGAACGTGTTTCTGGTTAAGCGCAGCGTCTCTGTGGACAGCTGGCTGACTCCATTGTCTTCTGTCCCTGTTTTTTTGGCACATCACGCTACAATTTGGAGACAAGATGTACCACGGAGTTCAAGGCGAAAGGCATCCATTTGTTAATGTATTTTTGTTACCGAGTCTCTACAATCTTCTCACAGGAGCCACCATTGTTTTGGTTTTTTTAGCCATTTCTCTGTTACCAAGCATTTCAAACTTAGTTTCTCTGTAGGTTTGGGCTGCATAAAAACAACACATGAATGAGTCAGCTTGATTTTTTTGTGTGTTTTTTTTTTTTAGCACCCAGTAATGTATGTACCCATAGAGGTCAATATAAAAGCATAAATGTTTAGTGTCAATTGTTAACCTTTAGGATCTATAGCTGCCTGGCTTCTAGGAGTTCTCTAATCATGTGTGACAACAAGTAAATATACCATAATGAGAAGCTTTTACTCATCATTTTATATATATCATGTGTATATACCTATATATATATATATATATATATATATATATATATATATATATATATGTGTATGTATATGACAGGGGAGATATGTTTGGCATCTCCTGCATGGGAAATAGTATGTTTGTGTGGGAGGGTGGTGGATGAGAAAATCGCAAATGCATATGGGGGATTCTGCTAATTTACTACTGCTAATTATGATTATTTAAAGACACCTCTTGGCTATCAAATGCATTAAAGGGCATGCGATGACAAGAGTGTCCCTTTAATATCAAGACTATGTTTTAAAGTATTTTGAAGTACGCAACCGCCTGACATTGAAAGCCATATTCTAAAATAGCATGTGAACTTTTGCGAGGTGTCAAAGGGCATGAGACTAAACAAGTTGATAAGAAAACTCATTCTCCATGTGCCAGCAACCTCCTGTATGTGTTGGTGGATCTTTTTCTGTATATAAATTCTTTTGGTGTGCTGAGGTCTGTACACAAGCTAGGCTGATACCCAGTACAAGGCCATGGTGAAAAAAAGGATTGTGAAAGAGCAAACATGCTGCAGACCGTACACTGCGTTCTGGTTCTAGATAAGAGATATGAGCATTGCTGACATTTGAGGAGTAATAATATTATAATGCAAATTAGGTATAATATCCAAGCACAGTATTGCCAGGGTTTATTATACAAGGTTTTAAGACACTTTTAAATTGTAATCAATACAATCATACCCAATACCATCTACTTTAGTCTCCAAATGAATAGGCAGTAACTCGAAGCAATTCTTTTTTTGGCTCTGATTAAGTGATTTAGGAGCATCACTGCTGGTGCTGTTTTAACTTATGATTTAACTTTGAAATACTCTCACCTCTTAACTTATAATGGTTTTTATCAGGACCGTTATTGTGGTTTTTTTAATTCTCACAATTGTAGTCTTGTGGAAATCATTTTAAAGACTTTTTTCCTTTTATTTTGTACTCAGTTGCATTGAAAGGAAAGAATGTCTCCATTTTAGAAATATTTCTGTGAATGGAATAACCATTTATTTGTGGGCAAACACGGGGTAACATGTTGGCATTGTAAATGACTTCATTTAAGGGATACTCGAGTCCCTTACCTTTTTGGTGCCACTGATTAGCTGCTTAAAGCACAGCACGGTGGTAGGATATTGCTGCCATTTAAATCAATGGGTACCCTTTCTGCACATACACATGGTGGGTCTTGTAAGACCCCCCAGATCGCTCACTGAGCCATCGATGGAGCTGACTGGTGGTTAGTACACCATGTATAGGCAGAAAGCAGGGACATATGATGGCTGGAGAGTTCCTTTAAGGATACAACCTAATTCTTGAATTCCATATTGTTCTTAAAACGTTAAAAATGTCTACGCCTTACACCTATGCTTCATATTCTGTGTCATTTCATTTCCAGCTCCATTAAACCACACCACAAAAAAAATGTTTATATTCAGGTCAATACGGTATTCAGGAATGCACAGTTTTTAATACCCACATCTTACTTAAAACCGCTCATGCATTAACATGCCTGAATGATGTGGGTGCAGTTGATATTTATAAGATTAAAACAACATACACGTTCTAATAATTGCGAATGTTTGCTTTGGCAGTAAAATCCCTTTTTAGAATATGCTTCTATAGGGACTTACACATACATCATTTATTAATCTATGTATAATGATAAGAAAATTTCATTAAATAGGGTGATTCAATAACATTTTTAGGTTGCATTAGATAACTGCTGCTTCCAAAACTTAAGCTCAGTTGAGGCAATGTGTTATTTATAGTCTGCATTGACTGATAGAAGCAGGACTTTACAGGTAAGCCGTCAGGCCAGTTGGGGTTTCAAGTCCCAGATATCACCAGCTTGGGAATGTTTGTGGTTTTCAAATATAACAGGTTATTGAGTGCACAGAATGTGGCAAATGTTTCAATATAGTCTTAAAATCACATTGGTCTCGCTGAGAGAAATGGCTCAATATGTTCATTCAAGGGAATGCAGATTTCTCCATTCCAACATTTTAGATAAAGAAAGACCCAGGAGACAGACAAATCCAGCAGAGACCATGAACTCTGGCACCCTTAAATGATAAGACGGGATCTTCACCACCCACTGCTAATAAAGCCGGCCAGCTACTGGAAAAACAGTCAGAGCCTCAGGGACAAGAGATATCTATTGTTACACTTCTCTATAAATCCTGAAGGCTGCAAGACTAATGTTAAAATAATCTTATCGCTTGTAATATGTAATAACTCCCCCTACAGTCATCCATTTCTCATGGGCTAAAAATAGCATGATATACAATACACTCATTGAGCCATATGAGTGTGTGCAGCGGTACGTGAATAACTGTGTGTGTGTCTCTCAATCTCACCACTTTCTTTACCACTCTGTTTAAACGGATCTGCTGTGACACACTCCTTAGCTAAGGACTACTAAAGTCACTTCTCTGGGTCTTAAAGTAAACTAAATAATAAAATAAAAAGCTAGCTCCCATTGGAGCTCTCGCTGGCCTATCGTTGGCTGGGCTGACTGATGAGCCTTAATATTCATTAGTTTAAGCCCAGCTAAGTCAGAAAATCCTCCCCTAGACAGCAGACACAGGTCCAGAAAGATAATGCCTTCATTGTCTTAGCCCTTCCTTGCCCTGAGAGTGCAGTGTGACTTCCTAGTCCCTTGATGCTCTCCCAGATTCTGAGGCTTAGGGGAGTTTAAATGTCCATTTCAACAAAGTCTTCTACTGGAACTTTCATACACCTCTGTACAAAATCCACACCTGGCATATACAGTGTCACACTACATATTTTTATATACATTTGTATTTATTTATTTTTAACAAAATATTCTATGTCCAGCTGAATATAAAAGCTGCAAACCCATAAAGTTAGTCTGCAGAAGCGACTCCACATAAAGCTCACATCAATGCAGAGACAGTGCTTCTGTCCTCGCTCTGGAAGCCAATACTTTCATCATGATCTTGCAGGGTTCCTAAAGATTGTGTAGCAGTCAGTCTGATGCTTGCACAGGGGAGATTGAGGAGACTGAAGAAATACGTGAGCATTTCTGTGGGTTGCTGAGTTTACAATTTCATTGCTCTGGTTGAGAGGCTGAGCCAGTGCTTGAGCACTGCTACTTAACAGTAACTTTTGTAGGCAGTGTGAGATTATACACAATGGAATTAATGTGATGTAAATGGAAAAGGTCACAGAAAATAACGTACAATAATAAGATCTGGTCACTGATGTTTGTCTCTGCTTTTTTGTGCAGGGGCATAACACAGGCCCTTGCAGGGGGCCATGGGTATTAGAGGGCACCCTAGGTTTATTGGTGCAAAAGTGGGTTCTTTGAAATTTTCCCTCCTTGTGCATCATGTGGTGAGAAGTTCAGCCCATCTCCTATTAGTTTCTTGTTTGTGGGTTTCACCTGATCAGAGATCTTGTAGACATTCTTACAAAGTACTTTGCTGGATTGAGGGATCTTTGCCTCTTGTAAATTATGGAATTTAATAAATGTTTTCATCTATGTCAAACACATTAACATTATTCACTAATGTGGGCTGGTTGGAGGGAGACTTCCATCTTCTCATCCTTCTCTGCTGTCTGCCACCCAGTAATTTAAGTTTACAAGCAGCTCTGTGCTAGCTGCTGACACCTTTTAAAACACACAGGCCTGTAGCTTCAGCTCCATTAACCCCTATGTCAATCAGGTCCTGGAACTAAGGATTTCATGTCTTAAAAGGCTAGGGATCAGAGGTAGTATGGTGTACGAGTTCAAACTGAAGCTTATGTGAATTTTACACCAGACCATATACCGTAAAAGGAATCGCTACCTCAGACAATAAGTGCCGTATTATAGTGAGCTGAGGAATCTTTGTGGCTGAGAAATTCTCATGAGTTGAGCTACTAAATACCCATTGAAATCTTTGAAGTAAAGATGTTCCGCAAAATGGCGAAGATGCCAAGCTCTGAAAAGCTACTGTGTCAGAGAAGTAAAGTGCAAAGACTGGCTTCTGTGGAGCTATTCCATTACCTGTACCACCAAAGTAAAGGCTTCTTCTGTGGTGAAAAAGGAGAAATAATGAGCAGCTATATAAAAAATAAATCCAATAAACCCCAACTTTTGTATAATTACTTTATAAATGAAGAGTCACTAATGTGAATCCTGGCAAAAGTATTACATAAGTAGGGCAGGTGTTCAACAAACAATGGTTTATCTGTCGAGGAACAGTAAACTGAAAGCACAGGTAAACTGAAGGCCACAGTCTGACCGTTTACGCTGGGGTTAGAGTTCATTTCACTGTAATGTCGTTGGCAAATATAACATCAAGCATGATGTCTGTCAAAGTAAAGATGCTGCATAGTAAAAAGAAACATAAGCTAATTACGACAGATCATTTATCTCTCATTGCGATGATATTGCTCCAGGGGACCACAAGTGACCAATCAGTTGATAGGACACCAACAACAGAGGGAAATTAGAGAAAAATATTAATCTGTTGATTGTGACATCCACATTTTATGTAATGATTATTTTTAGAAAAAAACAAACGTCAAACAATAATTGTTAAATACTATTTTGTGTACTCTCTTTGATATATTATCAAGAAAAGTATACAGATGCCCTACCCTTCAGCATTGTAGGTGTCCAAATCAGGACCCCTTAGTTGAGGGGTCAGAGGTGGACTTGGCGGGGTCAGGTTCAGTAGAGGCCAGGGTCACTTTTAGCATTTAGCATAACAAGGTGGTCATGTGGGAACATAGATCTCCCTTGATTTTGCAGTTTCTTGGGTTGGTCAAGGGAGATGAGAAGATATCCCCATCTGGCCCATGATCCCCACTACCCACAAAAAATTGGACAGATAAGTGTCTCCCAGCAGAAGTGGTGGAGCACAAAAATGTATGGGATAAGGCATACGGCTATCCTGAATCTAAAACAAGACCAAGGACAGATTAAGAGATGAGTCTTTAGATCAGGAATAATGAGCAGACTAGATGGGCTGAAAGGTTCTTATTTACTGTCAAATTATATGTTTCTGTATTTCACCATCGCCTTACAATATCCAGGACTAGAACCTACACAGATATTTGTGATTTGTCCCTCCTTTTGTCGTCACAAAAGTAATTGTTTGATTTCTATGTAGTAAAATGTAATTTGTGATTGTATTAAATTACTAGTGCCCATTAATTTTATATGAACAGGCATTAGTAGTTTGTCCTTCCATGTGCCATTAAAAGACTATCACAGACTATAACAGCTGAGTATTTACGCTTCACACAGCTGTCATTGAGACGGAAATGTCTTCATGTGACTAGGAGCATACAGCATGGTGTTCCACTGTGGGCCTATTCTATTTAAAGAGACAGGGCCATCGGTGCCTGTGTTTTTCCGGAAAAAAAAGACAAAAAAAACAAATCTCGTTCCTACTGCATTCAGTTCTGAAATTATTTTAGTTCTACTTCAATAAATGTTAATCTAAAACCATTTGGCCTGTGGGTTTAACCAGCTAACGTAATTGTTTCTACTTTAATAAATATTGTGTAGCTGGTCAATCCAGTGTGTGATACACTGAATAGCAGAATGTTTGTAATGATTAAGTGTAGCAGCGTAGCCTGTGAGAACATCAGGTTTTGGCTTTTGTTAAAAGAGATGCTTGCATTTTTGAATTAGATGACTTGGACATTTAGCTTTATTCTAGGTCGCCAATGTGTTGCATTTTAAAAACTGTACTTTATTGTCAACTTGCATTTTCAACTTTTAGCATGTATAGTTTTTCTCAATATATGTTATAAACCTTATGTGAATACCACGGGGTCTGTTTAATTTCCTGTTCTCAGGATCTGCAAGGTTTTTTCTGCCCATTAAGAACTCTCTCCCGTGTTGTTAAGTTGCTGACTGTAGTTAATTGGTTCAGGCAACCTTAGCAAGGGCAGGGATTTATCCTGCCTTTTCATACTAATCTTTTTTTAAATTGATTAATTGATAAGTCACAGATCTTGTCAGAGCTAATTTTTGTGAAAAAAACAAACAAACCCTAAATGTAAATTGCAGAAGACCAAGGGTATTACCGGGTGAAGTGACGTGAGATCACACACTAATAATACAAGTGACAATTTCCACATTAGTTGCAGTGTGTTCATTATGCCTTTGCAAAGCATGCGGAAAAACTAAGATTACCAAAACGGCAGCCATATTCTTTCTGTGAAACTAATATTTTAATTTTATTTCTTCTTTTCCCACAGCTGCTCAGAGTGAGGAACGTTTGTGTGCCTATAAAGATCCAAACCAGCAGGACCAAGGTGTCAGTGAAAGTCAGATATCCCAGGAGAACGGAACTGTTGAGTGTACCAAAGGAAGTACCTGCTTTGGATTATGGGAAAAAACAAAAGATGGTGAAATCAATCTAGTCAAACAAGGTAAGTAAGATGTGACACTGTCATGCACACAAACATACTAAACCCTACTGTACTTTAAAACAAGCTTCTTCACATTAGCCAAGAACACGTAAAACATGTAATACATGTGTCGGGAAACTATTCCAGACCTAAAATGAATAATGTAACAGTCACCACAATAATACAGCCCTAGGTGAGGGGTAAGGAATATTTTTGGTAAAGGGGCACACATTTGCTTATTGTTTAATTTAGCAGAAGAATAAACCACGTGCACCAAACAATGAAAATATGTGTGTGGTGATTCATTTTCTTTACTGTTATTTCATGGTTGTGAAGCTATATGCAGATGGTATTTACTTATGATATGTTATATATGTACATTACAAACTTGGGCTGGTCTTAGCACCAGGTGAGACAGACAACTGCATCTCATGCTAGTATTCGTATGTTTCAGGCTGCTGGTCATACAAAGGTGACCCGCATGACTGCCACTATGAGGAATGTGTTGTGACCACCACTCCACCACTCATACAGAGTGGTACTTACCGTTTCTGCTGCTGCAGTGCAGACATGTGCAATGTCAACTTCACGGAGAACTTCACCCCACCAGACCCCACAGATACCACACCATACAGTAAGTAACCCATGTGTCTTGACGGTGCCTTGTGTCTGTCGTGCCCAAGTTTATGTACAAAAATGATAGATGCCCGTGTTCCCTTGTTTATTACCATACATTTTTGGATATAATTTACTGCTGTGGTGCCCGCGCCTAGTATGAGGAAACTGTATTCCCGCCCACGTTCCTGTACCCCCTGCGCGGGAAAAGAGGCATCCCCCTGATGAGTGACACCCGGGGCGTACTGCCCCCCCCCTTTAGTTACGCTACTGCTTATGGGTAACCAAACGCTTAGAAGCATATAAAGCATAGAAGCATATAAATAAATCTGGCACAAGTTGTGCATCTAGTAAATGTTATGATAACATTCCTTAATTTAATATTTGCAAGCATTGTTTGTGTCTATTTTTACCCATTTTTATTTTCTATTTCCGAGCCACAAGCACTTACATATCCCCTCTCTTCTACCAAATTAAAGGCAGACAAATAACGTTGATGTACCTTGCCCTAATATGTTTAAGCTGAATGAAGGTATAATTATATGTTCTACACATTTTTATCATGACATCAGCAGAGAGCAGCAGGATAATTAGGAGCACTCAAACAGACATTTCGCATTTTGTGGTTAGTTTTGTAAGAACTTTAAAAGTAAACAGGAAAGCACCAGTTAAGGGGAACTGTTTGCTATTATATTATCTCAGAGTGCACGTTTGTTTGATAGGGGTTTTTAGAGACAATAATAAGTCTTCAGCAGACAGGAAGTGTAGGAAGCAAACACCATGATAAATACACTGCCGTGTATCATTTCGGTGCATGGTCAGTGGTCCTTCTCATAAGGTTTATTCTTCTAAAGTATTTTTGTCTGTATCCATGTTTATTTTTCAGTGTCAGCGAACAACTGATTATTTGATTATCATTTATTGTTTTTTTTTTATAGCGCTGTCATATTCTGCAACACTGTACAATGGTTCACGAGTATTATATAGAAAATAGAATTTGACAGCACATAAGACCCATTCAGGCCATCTAGTCTGTCGTATTTTCCTGATGTAAGAATCCAAACCTTAACCAGTCTTTGGTCTTATCAGGATAGCTTTATAACATCCCGTGCATATTTAAATTCCTCCACTGTATTAGCTTCTACCATTATATAAAGGTATTTACATTGAGCAGTGCACTAGGTGAGACCCAGGGCACCAAGATATAATGTTGCAATGTCTCTTAAAGGTGTCCCGTGTCAGGTACTATGAAATCTGGCACTATAGAAATTAATTTAATGTAATCTACTGAGCCGGAGGCTCTTCCAGCTCGGCACAGAGCTCCATAGCGTAAATAAGTGTTGGGCAGATCAGTAGGATTTGATTTGCTACCCTAAGTCCAGTAGGCCTAGGAAAGAATACGCCACAAATTACGTGTGAACCTCTTGCTTTTAATCTCCTGTTGACTTCCTGATCTACAAAATCTAATCAATACTTGTTTGCCAGTTGAACTACATTTCTGGAGATGTCAACAAAATGAGGAAAGATAGTTGTTTTTTCTAGTGAGTTTAGATTTCTCAATGAAAAAACTATAGAACAGATACATAATCTAATAGCTAGGCCTGTACAGGCTGACTTACATCTCTGGAGGAATCAAGTGAAATAATAAATATAGTTGTAATTAATATTACTGTTCTTGCACTTGTGTTTTATTGATATAGATGTTTCCTGTTTGTTTTACTATTTCCTATACTTGTTATACAACAGGTCTCTATGAGCTTAAATGCTCTAGTTTCTCTAACCCTTTCATGACCTTGGGGCATTTCATATTTTTACCATATGTTTAACCATAATTCCCCCTTGTTTTGGGTACTTAGACAAATCAGGACATATGAGGCTTTATATTAATTTTAAATATTAGGGTAAATCAATATTTATTGAGTTTTTCGAAGGAATCAGGGGTACAGAAAGGAAAAATCAGGGGAAGGGAAAGGAAAACAAGGGAACACAAGCAGCAATACAATATGCCAGAGGTACAGTAGGTAGCATACATGCGCATAATAACCCATGACGCCCACAAGTGTGGGAAATACAGTTGAGACATACCAAAAAAGCATATACATGTGGGCGCGACCCATACGGGCGGCAGGCAAGATCAATACGGTAAGGGAGAAGTCCCAAACCCATACCCAGACCACACAGCCCAGTAGCAGACCACTGGGAGGGGTACAGCATATAATGCACAGAAAGCAGGACATACGAATGCAAAAGTGCGGCATAACATGGAGGTGTGCGGCTCCCAGAAGGAGAGGGGGAGGGGAACACAGGCAGCAACACAATATGCCAGAGGTTACAATAGGTAGCATACACGTGCATAATAACCCATGACGCCCATATGTGTGGGAAATACATTTGAGGCATTCCAAAGAAGCATGGGGCAGTCCACTCAGAATGGTACGGCATATAATGTACAAAAAGTAGGATATACGGTTGCAAAAATGGGGCGTAACCGGGAGGTGCGTGGTTCCCAGAAGGAGGGGGGGGAGGGGAAAAGAGGGAGGAGGGGAAGGGAAAAGAGAGAGGATGGGTAGGAAAAAAAGAGGGAGAGAGAGAAGAGAGAAAAAAAAAAAAAAAAAAAAAAAAAAAAAAAAAAAGGGGGAAAGAAGGGGCCCAGTAAGGAGCTGGTGAGTTCACATAGGGGGAGTGTCAAATAAGGAGTTGACCGGGGAGTCAGAAAGGAGCCGCATCCAATAGAACCAAGTGCGCAGGTGTCTATCCACCGCATCCGAGGCGGAGCACATCAGCTCATCGAGGATTCGCATCCTCTCAACACGCTGAAACCACTCCCGTATCGTGGGGGGGGCAGAATCTCCCCAGTGCATGGGGATCAGGGCCTTCGCTGCAGTCACTAAGTGGCGGATCACAGAGGCTTTATACCAAGAAATCGGGTAGGACATGTGATGAAGGAGCAAAAACTCCGGGGTAAAAGGAATCGTGTCGTCCGATAGGGTTTGCAAGTACGAGTGCACAGTCGTCCAGAAAGGGCGTAGTACAGGGCAGTCCCACCAGAGGTGGAGGATGGAACAAGGCGAAAAGCCACACCGCCAACATGCATCCGACATAGCTGGATTGTAGCGTGCAGTAGAAGCAGGAGATCGATACCACTGAGCAAGCAGTTTGTAGCACATTTCCTGGTCCCTATTACTGATGGAGCAGCGGTGCGTAAGAATACACATCTTCTCCCACTGACCTTCCGAGAAGACAACGTGCAGAGACGACTCCCACCTGCCCATAAAGGGGGGAGGAGTGGGGTGTAAGACCGTCAGGAGGAGGCCGTAGAGAAGGGATACGCCATGTGCCGGGAGCGAGGCGGTAATGCAGAGACGCTCAAACGTGGTAAGGTCCCTGAGGACATGATGGGGCCGACTCAAGGACCGAAAAAAGTGAAGAAGCTGTGAATAACGGAACCGGGCTAAAAGGGTCGGAGGACCAGGGGCCACCAGGTCCCCCAAAGGCGCAAGACCAGTACGAGACAGGTAGGCACGTATACCAGAGCCCCGTGCCGCAGCGGCCGCGGGAAAAAGGTCAACACCCATCCCAGGCGGGAAATCCGGATTATCCCGCACCGGGGTGAGCGGCGAAGGGATGGTAGACAGCGTAGTGCTTCGCAGCAAGGAGTGCCAGACACGAAGCGTCGCCCTGAGAAACGGATGACGTGAAGCCCGTCCGTTAGCCGTGTGAAGCGCCAGCCAGGGCAGGGACCGGGCAGGGAAGCCTAAAAGAGCATCCTCCACTCCAATCCACAACTTCTGAGGCGGGTGATGTACCCACTCCAAGACTCGAAGGAGGTGGCAGGCTCTATAGTAAGTGCGAGGGCAGGGGAGCGCGAGGCCCCCTCTCGACTTGGGGAGGATCAACGTACTAAAGCGAACTCGAGGGGAACGGCGGCCCCACACGAATCCAAGAAAAGCAGAGCGGACGGCAGCAAAGAACGAAAGAGGGATATGAATGGGGAGGGTTTGAAACAGGTATAGGAGTCGGGGCATAACAGTCATTTTCAAGGTATTGACGCGTCCAAGCCAAGAGATCGCAAGCCCAGACCACCGTCGCAGATCAGATCTCAGAGACGCCAGCAGGGGTAGGAAATTGAGAGCATAAAGCTGAGTGAGGTCAGCAGACAACCAGATTCCCAGGTAGCGCAACTTTGAGGCACACCACTTGAAAGGAAAAACAGCACTCAAAGCACTACAGTCCCGTGGAGGTAAGTTGACATTAAGGATCTCCGACTTGGACATGTTTATCTTAAAGTGGGAGAGTGCGCCATATAACTGAAGTTCCCGTAATATAGAAGGAAGAGAAATCCGAGGCTGAGAAACCGTAAAAAGGAGGTCGTCTGCGTAACCCAACAACTTATGAGAGGTATGACCCACCTGAAGTCCCTTAATGTCAGGGTTCAACCGTATGGCTTGCAGCAGAGGCTCCAGGGAGAGCACAAATAACATCGGCGAGAGGGGGCAGCCCTGGCGGGTCCCATTGCGGATAGGAAAGGCGTCAGAAAGAGAACCGTTGATTCGGAGACGCGCAGAGGGGAACGTGTAGAGTGAGCCGACCCAAGCGAGGAACCCCGGACCAAAACCCATACGGCGGAGAGTAGCCATTAGAAATGACCAGTCAACTCTATCAAAAGCCTTCTCCGCATCAGTCGAGAGAAAGACCGTAGGCGTAGAGGTGACTCGAGCATAGTGCAATAAATTAAGAGCACGAATGGTGCTGTCTCGGGCCTCCCGGCCCGGCACGAAACCAGTCTGGTCCGGATGGACCAGAGAGGGCAGCAACGGTTTCAGGCGCGTAGCGAGGATTTTCGCAAACAGCTTCAGATCGGAGTTGAGGAGCGAAATGGGGCGGTAGCTGCCACACTGCTCTGGGTCTTTACCCTCCTTAGGGATAAGGGAGATGGATGCCGACAAAGTATGCGCATGAATCTGGCCCCCCTCCAGGATGGAGTTGAAGGCCGAAACAAAAAAGGGGCCAAGTGTGTCCCGAAATCGAGAATAATACCGCAAAGGCAATCCATCAGGCCCCGGGCACTTCCCCGTTTTAGAGGATTTCACAGCGTGAACAAACTCAGGCAGAGAGATAGGAGCATCCAGCGCCTCCGCAGCGGCCGCGGGGATGCCCGTTTGGATAGTACGGTCCAAATAGTCCGCCAACCCCGCTCGGCCGCCGGACGGGGAGGGGTCGCCATCCGAAGATGGGAGATTATAAAGGCCCGTGTAGTAATCGAGGAAACTCCTCGAGATATCAGAGTGGAGGAGGTGGAGACGGCCAGTAGTCGAACGAACTCTAGGGATATAGGTGAGGCGGCGGGAACCACGGAGGGCACGAGCTAAATACTTGCCAGGCTTGTCCCCGTGTTCGCGGAACAGCGCCTTGTTCCGCAAGTAAGAGCAGTGGTGTTTATCGTTAAGGATCGTGGCTAGCTTCCCACGAAGAAGCGTGAGTTGCTGCAAGACGTCCCTGGACAGAGAGGCCTTATGGGCCTGTTCTAGCACCGCGATGCGCGCACATAGGGAGCTGATCTCCCTCCCCGCCGCCCTCTTTCGCTGGGAGCAGAGCCGTATGTAATGACCCCTGATCACACTTTTATGGGCTTCCCAGACTGTAAGCGCTGGGACCTCAGGGGACGCATTTTCATCAAAGTAAAGGGATAAAGCTTGAGCGATCTCAGCGCCCACCCCCTCATCGGAAAGGATTGCGTCATTCAGACGCCAGGAGCGCTCCACAGGGCGAGTCAGAGGTGTGGACAGGGATAACAGCACAGGGGCATGGTCGGACCACGTCGTCAGTCCAATATCAGCCCGGCGCAGAAGGTCAGCATGGTGGTAGGGGACGAAGAAGTAGTCAATACGGGAATAGGAGTTGTGGGGGGTGGAGAAGAAAGTGTAGTCCCTATCAGAAGGGTGAAGAGCCCTCCAAC
>VKOC01028415.1:0-20483 GCA_009364415.1 Spea multiplicata
GGGGCTTATTATTGTATACAGCGCTGGGGGTTATTACTGTATACAGTGCCGGGGCATATTATTCACCCCTCCCAGGTAACTTACGTGACGTCCGTGACGCAGGGCGTCGGGTGCCTGAGGTTGTCCCGGATGTCCATGTCTCCGTGAGCGAACGCCACCAGCCACCAGATCATGGCAAAGAGCAGCCAGCTGCACAGGAAGGACATGGTGAAGATGACCAGCGTGTGGCGCCACTTCAGGTCCACCAGGGTGGTGAAAACGTCCTGCAGGAAGCGGCCCTGCTCGCGGATGTTTTTGTGGGCGACGTTGCAGGCGCCGCTCTTGGCCACAAATCGCGCTTTTCTGGCGGCGGGGCGCACTCGGGGCTTCCGTAAATTTTCGGCTGCAATTCTCGCCAGGACATACTCCTCGGGAATAATACTCTTACGGGCCAGCATTCTGCTTCTATCGTACGGGGAGGAATAATTTATACGGCGCGGCTATTAACGGAACGGCGACTCTAAAAACAAACTGAAAAAAAGATTTATTTCCATCAGGCAGAAAACACTAAATATTCACTAAACATAAAATGTAAAAAACGGACCTCGAGTTATTTTTACTTTTGCGTTTACGCTTCTTATATTCCCGCCCGCGTGCACACGCCCCCCGCATCCCCGGCGGCTGATTGTTCTTACGTTTTTGCAAATACTTGTAACACTTCTTAAAATAGTCAGAATTTCCTTTTTTAAGAGAAAAAAAACGAAAAGCGACCTAAATGTAACCCTATGCGTTATCCTTTTGCATAGGGTGAGGTTGGTGCCCCGGTGGAGGCTGTGTTGTATCAGGTAGATACCCCATGGGGCTGTTGTGTGAGGTTGGTACCTCGGTGGAGGCTGTGCTGTATCAGGAAGACACCCCATGGGGCTGTTGGGTGAGGTTGGTACCCTGGTGGAGGCTGTTGGGTGAGGTTGGTGCCCCGGTGGAGGCTGTGTTGTATCATTAAGGTACCCCATGGGGTTGTTGTGTGAGGTTGGTACCCCGGTGGAGGCTGTTGGGTGAGGTTGGTTCCTCGGTGGAGGCTGTGTTGTATCATTAAGGTACCCCGGTGGAGGCTGTTGGGTGAGGTTGGTACCTCGGTGGAGGCTGTGCTGTATCAGGTAGATACCCCATGGGGCCATTGTGTGAGGTTGGTACCTCGGTGGAGGCTGTGCTGTATCATTAAGGTACCCCATGGGGCCGTTGTGTGAGGTTGGTGCCCCGGTGGAGGTTGTATGCTGAGTCCCTAAATGACCCCGGCTTCTCAGCAGCCCCCCAGCCTGCAGCATGTGGCAGAATCCGGGGGCTCTATAATTACCGTCTCCTATCTGATGGGGTCACTTTCCTAAAACCTGCGCAAAGTGTACATGACGCCTGGGCCAAGGGGCTCCGCATATTATTAACCCTTCACAGGTTTCGTCAGACTTAAATTCTGGCAGGATCCTCCTGGGACTCGATCGTTATTTACACGGCGTTCCAATAGCCCCATAATCAGTTATTAATAATAGATTGTACAGCGCTGCGGAACGTGATGGCGATATACAGAAACAATAATTAATCATAATAACGGGTGGAAAGCAAAAGACACAGATCTTCATGCCCAGTAACAGACTAGGAGCTAACTGGAAACTTACTGGGATCGCACATTGCGCAGTCAGTGGTACTGGTCTCAGGGGTCTGGATCAGTCTCTAGATACGTCGAATGGTCCTCTCCAAGATCCGAATATAGTCTGTGGTCTCCTCCAGCCCCCTGGTTGTCCTGGTTGGGGGTTCAGCTCCTGCACCCAAATTCAGTTTATCTGGTTGGGGCTCAATTCCAGACACGCTCTGCCCGGGTCAGCACCCAGATACCCCCTGTGTGGTCAGCAGCCACGTTTCCTGGTCACCGAGACACTTTGCCGGGGAAGTTTATTCAGTTTCTGGCCATCCCCATCCCATGTTCTTTTTTCAAAGATCTCAGCTGGAAAAGTTCTCTTCTGGTTCTCGCTGTAACTGCAGCCCTGCAGCCTCCAGTGACGTACTGACCAGGAGGACCTCCCTCCCTGCGTTATCTGAGCTGCAGGAACAGCAATCACTGAGCTGCCCCACAGTCACTGCGAGTTTCCTGCACCCGGGGCTTGGGGAAGGGGAGGCTTAAAAAAGCCACCTGTCCATGAGACCAGATGCCAGCGCACTGGACCATACCACACAACTACAAGCCCTTTGGACCATACCAAACAGTTACCACTAGCACACTGGACCATACCACACAGCTACGAGCACTCTGGACCATACCAACAGTAACCCTAGCACTGTGAGCATTACACCACTTGGACCATACCAAACAGTACCACACAGCTACACACTCTGGACCACTTCATTCCCATAAACCACTAGCAACCAAGGAATCATACCACACACCCATCTTACTCGGGAGCTTACAAAACAGTACCGCACAACTCACTACAAGCTACGAGCACTCTGGACCATGCCAACCCACACATGGACCATACCCACAAGCACAACTCTGGACCGAGCACAAGACCACTAGCACAAGCATAAACACCAGTTACACAGACTCTGGGACATACCAAACAGCTAACCACTACGCACTTTGGACACACCAACCCACCTATATAAGCACTCATGCACCAGCCAAAGCACTAACCCTACAGCGATTGACCATACCACACTAAGCTACCCATACCAACAGCACTTAGCACAAGACCATTACGAGCCACTCTGCGACCAGCCCAAACAACCACTAAGCACATTGGACCATACCAACACAGCTACGAGCACTCTGGAGCATACCAACCAAACCACTACCACTGGAGCATAACCACACAGCTCGAGCACTCACCATCCAACCATAACCAACTAGCACATTGGACCATACCACACAGCTACAGCACTCTGGCCTATACCATGCACATTTGGACCATAACCACACAGCTACCGACTAGCCACTATTGGACCATACCACACAGTAACCACTAGCACATTGGACCATACCACACAGCTACGAGCACTCTGGACCATGCCAAACAGTAACCACTAGCACATTGGACCATACCACACAGCTACGAGCACTCTGGACCATACCAAACAGTTACCACTAGCCCATTGGGCCATACCAAGCACCTGACAGTAACCTGTACATTGGATTATAGCAAACAGATGTCAACCCTCTGGACCATACCACACAGATACTCGACAACATTTTGGATCATACTAAACACCCACCTATACAACGGATCTTACCAAACCGGCACCAACGGGTCAATGTGTCTGGGATGGAGGAGCGTTTCGTAATCGCCATGTTCCACCCTTTGTCACCTTGGTGCAGGTCCCAGGAATTTCATTAGAACATTAAATATTTCCTAACGCCTGGAAAAGTTTAGATTTGAAGTAAAAATACAAATGTGGGCAAAAACATTATGTTGGCTCTTAGAACAGTTTTTACCTTTCTAAACCTTTTTAAACCTAACACAACGAGGGAATTTAAACTTGTTTGGGGTAGGATTATGGGATAGGCACAGCTAGACTGAGCTAAAAACCCTGAGCATCTGCCCCTTAACCTGAAGATTGGGGTAAAAATCCTCAGAATCTGCCCCTTCATTCCAAGGCATGGAGACTGGGGTAAAAAAAAAAAAGTGACCGTTCCTCAGCACGGCGATCTGCTCTCTAACTAACAAAATGACAATAAACTCACCCAAGGGGGCAAGAAGTCACTTTTTCAATATGACCCCCAAACCGAATATTGAAATAAACATTAAGAAGAGTTTTTCGGTCATAGGAGGCATTTATTACACCCAAAATAAAATCTAAAATCCAGTCCCTGATCTCCCAGAACCTTCACTGTCCCTTTAAACGGAGGATCCAGGCAGGATGTGATGATGTCATGGCGGACTTTAATGTAAGAGATTTAATGAAACGGGACAGAAAAAAAAATGATGATAGAAACCCAGAACCGGCCTGCAGATCGGCCCCATTCGGCCCCCGTCGCCGTTTCTCCTGCTGTAAAGACTCGAACCTTAATGACTTACTGGCTGGATTAGTTGTGTATAATTAATTATGACACTGAAAGCTTTTCCTTAAATAATTCTCGTGGCCTCTGTGTTCTGTGTCCATAAAGTGCGTGAACCCAGAGACAGTCTCAGGGTATTAGAATCCGAAGCCCCCGTGGGGTGGACGGAACGATAAACAGACAGCTGTGGGAAAATCATGTGTCACATTTTTGTAGGATTGAGATGGGAAAAAAGGCATTTTGATAGAAACAGTGAATTCCCGGCAGACGGATCACAGATTTTAGCCAAACTTACGAGTTCCTTCCTGATTATCTGTAATTAGCTGCAGGACTTGGTAGAAAGAGTCAAGCCATTGGCAGGTATTCACTAACCCAGGAGTTAAACATCTCACTGACCTCACTGTACATTAAGGAGGCAACCCTGATGAGCTTCTCCTCAGTGCGCCGGCCCCTGTATAATGTATAGATAAATCAGTGACCGGCCCCTGTATAATGTAAATGAATAAATGCAGTGACGCGGCCCCTGTTATCAATGTAAGATAAATCATGTGACCGGCTCCCTGTAATAATGTAAGATAAAATCAGTGACTCGGCCCCCCTGTATAATGTATAGATAAATCAGTGACCGGCCTGTATAATGTCATGATAAATCAGGACGGGCCCCTGCTATATGTATAGAATAAATCAGTGCCCGGCCCCCTGTATAATGTATAAAGATAAAATCAGTGACGCGGACCCTGTATAATGTATAGATAAATCAGTGACGCCCACTGTATAATGTATTAGATAAATCAGTGACTCGTCCCTGTATAATGTATAGATAATCAGTGAAGTCCGGGCTCTGTATAATGTATAGATAATCAGTGAGCGGGGCCCTATATGTATAGATAATCAGCTGACCGGACCCCCTGTATAATGTATAGATAAATCAGTGAGCCGGGGCTCTGTATAATGTATAGATAAATCAGTGAGCCGGGGCCCTGTATAATGTATAGTTGGACGTCTTATAGTTTAACGTTTGAATGAAACCAAAGCCGAGTTCTTTCAAAATCAGTGCAGAAAATTTTATTTCTATGTGACATAAAAATATAGTAAAACCCGACATTTCTCAGCCCAAAAAGCTCTTAAATAGAAAATAGAAAGGTTTCCTTTATTTATAAAAAGCTATAAAAACGTGCCCCGGGTGACAGGGGGCCACGGGACGGGGGGCCACAGGACGGGCGGTCACATGTCGGCTCGCACAAACGAGGCGAAGATGCTGTCCTCCTGCGCGAGGAGGCGCTCCGGAGTGTCGTACTCGAGGATGTTTCCCCGTCTCATGACGATCACCAGGTCGGCCGTGAGAATCGTGTGGACCCGATGCTGCGACGGACAAAAAGAGTCAGAAATACCTTTATCCAGAAAAAAAAATATATGGAATTTAACATCCTGGAAATAATAAAAATCATTCAGATTCCCGGGTGGCTGCGGGAATAATAACGGCCCAAAAGAAGGGTTATAACCGGGAAAAGACGAAAGGACAGAGAAGGAGGCTGTGTGTGGGAACTTGGCCCAAGAGCTTACAGAGTATGTGTGAGATTATGGCTTTAGTGAAATATTCCATAACAGATATCTGAATGTAAGCTCTTGGGGTCAGAGACGCACTTACTGTGCAGGGGGTTTTGGGATTAAGGGCAGCGATGAAGGCATTTTCTATGTAAAGAAAAGCTGTTTCCTGTTTGGGTTCCCCTCTCTTTTTGGGGTTCGGGGGTCCGGCAGCGGAGCGAGACTCGTTGTACCAACCAGAGAATGCGAGTGTCGGCAGAAATTCTACTTGTGACTTTTAACCAGGTGAGTAAAGAGCCCGGTCGGGATGGACAGCAGGTTTGAGGAAGTGTCGCTTTCTACCAAAATACCCTCGGAAAAGACTAGAACGAGGTCTGAGTCCAAGATGGTGGAGACTCGGTGCTACGGAGCGGGACGGACAAGAGAGAGAGAGGAGAGAGAGAGAAAGAGAGAGACAGTCAGGTGCGAGAGGGGAGAGACAGTAAAGTACAGAGAAACAGAATCCAATCTCTAATTAGTGAGGTTTTTTCCGTTTCTTCAATAAAATCACAGAAAATGTAAAAAAAATATGCAGAAAACGGGGAAATCTGTTTCCTGTCATATTTATGACCTGGGGGCCGACGCGTTTTGTAACTCGCCCCGTTACCGTTTCTTTGTTCTTTGTTCTCGATTTTGTGTTTCCAGCTCCGTCGCCGGCACATGTAGCGCTGTTGGCGGGTAATGTTTTCTCACTCGATTCGATTGGTCGCTCCCACAGTACCCCCGCCCCCGACTATGTGCCTATTGGCTGTTTTGTGTAAATCTCCCCTTCCCTCCCCCACGGATCGTCCCGTTCTTAACTGATTGGCCGCCATGGCCAATGTGCCTGCCTCTCGTTTGCCAAGAGATTCTGGCCGGGGTTTCGATTGGCTCTCTGTGTGTCTCCCGGTAACATTGTTCCCGTCAGCATTCTGTGAACCGCTTCACTCAGAGAGCCGGAGCCGTTACCCGTCTGTAACCAGAGGGCCAACAAAGTGGCCATAAACCCTAAACTTCCCCGAAGAGTGGCCACTCTAACACGAGGATAACAGAATCACTTGAACCCGACTGCCCCGGGGGGGTACTTTCCGAGGGTGAACAGCGATTAGAGATCTGCCCCGCTTCCTCTACTTACTGCAATGGTCACCACCGTCCGGTCAGCAAACGCCGTCATCACCACCTTCTGCAAAATGTTTTCCTGCAAAGAAAGGAGTTCACGTGTTAAACGTTTACGCCGAGGGCAGGTGGGAGAAATGGAGAGGGGCAGAAAGGAGAGACGGGGCAAGAAAGGAAAGAGAAGGACAGAGATAGAGGGGTGAGAGAGAAGGGAGAGAGAGAGAGAAGGGCGCACTCACCGTGGCCATGTCTATGGAAGCCGTGGCCTCGTCCATGATGAGGATGCTGCTCTTCCGTACGAAGGCTCTGGCCAAGCAGAAGAGCTGCCTCTGTCCGACGCTGAAATTCTCCCCTCCTTCCGTGACCATCGCGTCTGCGAACCAAACGTAACTTATAACTACCCGGCAAGAAGCTGCCGCCTGATTGGGGGATGCTTAATGCCCCCGGGGTGGCACAAAAACGGGGAGAAAATGGATGGGGTCTGAGACCAGAGCTAAAAATACATAGAATGAGACTGAAATAATCTGCACGGGGTGACCCATAATAACATGGACGTGCTCAAATGTGATACACGCACACTCACGAGCACGCACTCATATACATACACGCAGAGGCCCGCACACTCATATACATACACTCAGGTGCACGCACACTCATGTGCATACACTCAGAGGCCACCACACTCATATGCATACGCTCAGAGGCACGCACGCTCAGGTGCGCATGCACTCAAACACACAGTTATTTTACGCCATCAGCTCTCTAAACGTGATTTCCTCTGCCCTCCTCGCACGTAGCGCTCCAGCCGAGAGTTTATTCCAATGGCTTTAAATGGAAATCTGCCTCCTGCGGCTGATCCCATCCAGACGGGGTTTTAAACGCCGCTCCCTTTCATCTGGGGTCTGGCGGACGTACAATAAAGCGGTGAGATTTAGGACGTACCCAGCCCTCCCGGCAGAGCCTTCACCAGGTTCTTGAGCTGCGCGATTTCCAGCGCCTCCCAGAGCCGGTCGTCGGTGCATTTACATTCCGGGTCCAGGTTTAACCTGCGCAGAAAACAGAAGCGGGGAGAGTCGCGTTCTTTGAGTCTGGAAGGGTGAAGGCCCTCGGCTCTGACGCTCACATTCCCACCGTCCACCGAAAGGCCGCCGCCGCCGCACGCGTCACACGGCGAGAGCACAAAACACACCGGGGGCCGTTATGGCGTTTAACTCTTCCAGTGCGGAGAGAAAAAACACTGGGAGAGCAAAGAGTTAAATGCGCCGGTCACCTCCCTTAAAGTGAAACCGACTTAAAACGAGGCTATCCCATTAATCAGCAGAGAGGGCTAGAAATATCCCCGCTTTGTCGCCTACGGCTGATGATCGTGTGAGTTGTAAACAGACATTTTCTGGGAAAAAAATCTATATTTATGACATCACTAAGTTCCCAAAGTCTGAAAAATATTTGTAAAAACTTCCTCAGGGACTTTTAAGGGTCCCAAAAGCTCAGATAACGGAGAAAAAAACATCATTAAACACAATTTCATCTCTTTCCAAAAATATGGTGTTAAGGCGGAAGAAATTTTCTTAAGACTGACGTTAACCATATGCTTGCCAGGGGGTCAGTAATGCATTGCTTTCAAAGGGTTAACATTTGTTATAAACCAGTAAAAGAGAACGTGCTGGTATTTAAATAAACCCATCGGACCGACGTTACTGCAGCAATCGGTGGGGGGACCACAATACATTATCACAGAAAGTCTGGGGGGGTTCTGGGAACCCTAAGTTCTTTATATAAGTAAGGAGTCTGAAATAGGACACAGCGCAGCCAATCGGGGAGAAGTGAGGTGGTGCGTCACTCTCCCATTGGCTGTATTCCACTTGCTGATCTAACACTTTTACCGTTAACCCCGGGGGTCAGCATCACGGCGGGGGGGGGGACTTTTATAAATACATAACACTCCGCCGTTCCAATAATAATATATTCCGGGAACTGCCAGCTAAGCATGCGCAGACACGGCCCGCCGCCCCTCTCAGGTCACGCCAGTGTGTGATTTTGGGGGGACAGATCGGGGGGTATTGGGGTAACTGATTCCGCACCGGATGGAGCCGCTGAACAGCACAGGGTCCTGGAGGATGATGGACAGTCTGGAGCGTAACGTGTGCAGGGGAAGCTTGGAGATGTCGATCCCGTCAATAACGATCTTCCCTGCACGAGAAAGAAAAAGGGCTCTGAAACTAAACGCAGTAATTACAGCTAAGCGGGCGCATTAAGGCCGTATAATACATTAATACAATAAACGGGCCGCCGTCAGATGTTAAGTATCCGCCGTAAATACCCGAGACATTTATTGCAAGCCACAAAAATGCAATAAAAACCATAAGATCTTCCTGAGAGATACAGAAAGGATCTTCGCTGCCGGGTCACCGTCCCTCATTTACATGGAATCATCAGAAATATGGTGACAGGAGCTTCGCACCGGAAACAGCCCCGGCAAAAACGGCTAAAAATAGGATTTACATTTTATTTGTATTTTTGAGTAAAACCTAAACGCAGATGTCTGCCGTCAGCGAGAGCCGGGAACCTAATATACGGTAAAAAAATAAAAATCAGGAGTTTGAAGCCCCAGGAGATGCTCAACCACTGGCAGCTCTGCAAACTGGATAAGCATTATGGGAGTTATTGCAGTTTTCAATGTATTTCCACATTATCTTTTCCCTACTGAGAAGGGGAATATGATGTCATTATACAAATACATACGGGGCCAAAACCAGCCGCTCTCTGATGACCTGTTCATTAATATGAATATATAACGAGTATATAATATATAATATGAGGAATATACAGGATATAACGGTTATAAGGACGGGATTAGTTATACGGCCGGAGAGTATATAATATATAATATGAGGAATATACAGGATATAACGGGTTATAAGGACGGGATTAGTTATACGGGCCGGAGAGTATATAATATATAATATGAGGAATATACAGGAATATAATGGGTTATAAGGACGGGATTAGTTATACGGTTGGAGAGTATATAATATATAATATGAGCAATATCCAGGCATATAACGGGTCATAAGGACGGAATTAGTTATACAGACGGAAAGTATATGATATATAATCAGAGCCGGCCTTAGGTGTTCGGGCGCCCTGTGCGGACTACTCCTCTAGCACCCCCCCTCCATGCCACAAAAAAGAGAGGAAAAAAATCTTGTAACAACTAGTTTTAATTAGAGATTAATTAGAGACTTTTTTAAATATTGAAAAAAATGGAGCCCAGAAAGCATTTCCTTGGGCCCCGCTCCACGCTCCCTAGCATGCAATCACTCCCTATGCTCCTGCACCAAAAAAAAATATTTGCCACACTGACTGCAGATTAGGGGTTGACTGTGAGAGTAAGTGCAGTCTTCCCTTCTTTTGACCCTGGCTGTGACTTTGAGAGTTCCCCTCCCCCCGTAATCATCCCCAGAGTCCCTTTGACCCCCCATTCCCTAAGCCATACCTGTCTTTTTCTTCCTCCCTGTGAACTATAGATCAAATAAAATAACACATGTAAACAGCACTTGCATCACCTGAATAAGACCTACAAACCCCATATTTGCAGGTATACATAAATTATGTATAGAAACATGGCGTAGCAGGTACAGATCAACAGAATAGCACACAAACACAGCTTTGCAGGTATAAATCAATTGGAAATCACATATAAACTCGGCATTAAAAAAAAAAACAAAGGCTAAATTACAGGCATAGATCACAGGTTGCACACTCCAAAGGCCAGCCCTGGCGTCCACATAAAACTTGACCAGCACCCAGATTACACACAGATTACAGGCCAGCATTAAACATCTTTGTCCACAAACAGCCCGCCCTTTGCCATCTTTGTCCCATAAACACCCTGCATTTGCCATCTTTGCCTTTCCCAAATCACCATGATACACACAAACACTTGTTCTTGCTGCTCTGCCGCAGCTTCACTGCTGAGCGCCGGGATTTGATGTCATATTCTGGCGCTCAGCATGAAGCGCCGGCACCGAGACAGAGGCCTCACGCTCCCACCACTGCAGTCAGGGCAGCGACAATGCAGTGTCAATTTGCTGTTCCCTTAAAACAAACTCAACACACAGCTTTTAGTGTCTAAATCTTGGCAACAAAAGTGAGAAATAATTTGGAATGTCCAAATTGGGCCCAAAGTGTCAATAATTTGTGTGGCCACCATTCGGCATGGAGTTCACCAGAGCTTCACAGGTTGCCACTGGCATCCTCTTCCACTCCTCCATGACGACATCACTGAGCTGGTCGATGTTAGAGACCTTGCGCTCCCCACCGTTTGAGGATGCCCCACAGATGCTCAATAGGGTTTAGGTCTGGAGACGTGCTTGGCCAGTCCATCACCTTTACACTCAGCTTCTTTAGCAAGGCAGTGGTCGTCTTGGTGGTGTGTTTGGGGTCGTTATCATGTTGGAATACTGCCTTGCGGCCCAGTCTCGGAAGGGAGGGGATAATACTCTGCTTCAGTATGTCACAGTACATGTTGGCATTTATGGTTCCCTCAATGAGCTATAGCACTCATGCAGGCCCAGACCGTGACACTCCCACCACCATGCTTGACTGTAGGCAAGACACACTTGTCTTTGTACTCCTCAAGTGGTTGCCGCCACACATGCTTGACACCATCTGAACCAAATAAGTTTATCTGGGTCTCATTGGACCACAGGACATGGTTTCAGTAATCAATGTCCTTAGTCTGCTTGTATTTAGCAAACTGTTTGTGGGGTTTCTTGTGCATCATCTTTAGAAGAGGATTCCTTCTGGGATGACAGCCATGCAAACCAATTTAATGCAGTCTGTGGCGTATGGCCTGAGCACTGACAGGCTGATGCCTCACCCCTTCAAACTCTGCAGCAATGCTGACAGCACTCATATGTCTGTTTCCCAAAGACAACCTCTGGATATGATGCTGAGCATGTGCACTCAACTTCTTTGGTTGAAAATGGCTTGGCCTGTTCTGAGTGGAACCTGTCCTGTGAAACAGCTGTATGGTTCTGCCCACCGTGCTGCAGCTCAGTTTCAGGGTCTTGGCGATCTTCTTATAGCCTCGGCCATCTTTATGTAGAGCAACAATTCTTTTTTTTCAGATCCTTAGAGAGTTCTTTGCCATGAGGTGCCATGTTGAACCTCCAGTGACCAGTATGTGAGAGCGATAACACCAAATTTAACACACCTGCTCCCCATTCACACCTGAGACCTTGTTACACTAACGAGTCACATGACACCTCGGAGGGAAAATGGGTAATTGGGACCAATTTGGACATTTCCACTTAGGGGTGCGCTCACTTTAGTTGCCAAGGTGTTAGACGTTAATGGCTGTGTGTTGAGTTATATTTGAGTGGACAGTAAAGTTACTCTGTTATACAGGCTGTACACTCACTACTTTGCATTGTAGCAGAGTTTCATCTCTTCAGTGTTGTCACATGAAAAGATATAATAAAATATTTACAAAAATGTGAGGGGTGTACTCACTTTTGTGAGATACCAAAGTTGGAACAAGCCTATGGTCATGATTTACGGAGCAGAGTTGTGTTAGTGAGACAAGCCTTGGGTCGAGGCAGGCATCTGTTTTTAATAAAAAGTGAACAGGCCTAGGAGCACAGGTTCTGAAACAACAGAGCGACCGAATGTTGATACATAGTCATTCCATAAGGATAGCCACAAACCCAAGGGTACCGACATGGTAGGCGGCAATGTTCAAATAGTATGAAAGTCGTCAGTCTTCATCAAGACAAAGACATCCACATAAGAAAACTCAGAAAGTGCCACAAAATCCCAACCTTTAATGCTAGGTATACATGTCAGAAAATCATACTATGAATGTTCTTTTTTGCTTGCATAAATATAGGTTTTCTACAAAACCTGGTGGGTTTTACCCAGTGGCTCCACTTATGGTAAGTAGTTGCCCGACCTTTGATGCAGAGTGGCCAAGAGATCTGTCCACTTACCAATAGGTTCTGCCCACTGTGCCACCCCTTGTTCCCACCTGTGAGTGACCACTTTTAGTATAAAATTTTCTGCATAACAGACCCACGTTTTACCTTATCCTCAGTTTTTTTGTGCACATCTCCTTGAAAGATGTATCCAATCCTTACAGGGTTTTTTTCCCATCACAAATATGGGTTTTTGGTCTTTTTATAAAATTTAAAACCTAAGCTTAAACAAAACTCTTTTGTCACCTATGTTGTATAATAAAGGCATCCAGTGATTTAACAAATATAGAACCTTGCTTTAATGTCCTCAATGCTTTGTGTACATCTTTATTTCTCAAGCTGTAAATTACAGGGTTTAACATCGGGGTAATAATTGTATAAAATAACGAGACCATTTTATCTGTAGCATCTGTCACTGAATGCCTTGGGCGCATATACATGAACATGGCCGTCCCGTAAAAAATGACTACCACTACAAGATGTGAGAAACATGTAGAAAATGATTTGTATTGCCCATGATGTATTCTCAGGATAGACATAATAATTCGAATATAAGAAAATAGAATTAGGACCAGGGGAACAGGAAGGAGTATGGCACTTCCGAGTAATCTTAAAATGTTATTTATAGAAATATCACTACAGGACAATTGCAGTAGAGATGGGGCTTCACAAAAGAAATGATCAATGATGTTTGGACCGCAAAAAGCTAATGGAACTAAAAAATAAATGTCAACTGAAGATATAATACAACCCATCGTCCATACAACAGTGATCATCCGAGCACAAACTCGAATGTTCATCAGTGTGCTGTAGCGTAAGGGGTTACAGATTGCAACAAACCGATCATAAGCCATGAAAGCCAAAAGAATGCACTCGCTTTCGCCCAGGAAAAGGTAAAAGTAAATCTGTACGGTGCAACCTGTGAAAGAAATACTTTTCCTCGTAGCTAAGAAATCTGCCAGCATCTTAGGAACGATGATTGACGTGTAGCAGATATCCATGAAAGACAGATTAGTGAGAAAAATATACATCGGTCTGTGCAGTCGACTATCTGTTCTCACAGCAACCATGAGTAGAACGTTCCCAGCCAACGTTGCCGTATAGGCAACCAGGAAGAGATGGAATAATATTATTTGTACACTCGGGTCAGATGAAAGTCCGAGAAGAATGAACTCGATAACTGTGTTATTGTTCTCGCTTCTCATTTTCCTGAATGTATGTGAATACGTTTTGCTCTGTTGAGAGGCACGTTTAAGTTAGAATACTGGCTTCTCTGTAGTCGTCACAATATCGTGAAATCATAATAATAAGCATTTGTCATTTAGTTAAAAAAATTGAATATATTTGACCATTTTTGGATGTATGTAAAACGCACCCATTAATGTCTTACAATGTGGACAAATCATAATATTTTACAGTTTATTTAAATTATAAATCTAAAGTTGAAGTTTGAACATCTGGCTACATGGCTTCTCTGCAAAACATGAGATCTCCGAAAACTTAATGTGAATTCATTAAATTCAGAAGGTTTTAAAGCTAATAGAAAACTTTAGTCTTCCCATAAGAAATGATTATTCACATTTCTTATTTTTGTTGAATAAATCACGACACAGGGTAATATGTGATGCGTTGTTCACCTATTTACCTAATTTTTGGGATGATTATGTCCTGATTATGTAAAACAATCAAAATGGGCGTACTTTCTTTTTCACACAACTGCATATTTTTAAATTAGTGTACTAAAGCTGTGTTTAGGTCTGTAACATAATAGATATTATTGTTGGAAAACAAAACCATTAAGTATTCTTTAAACTTCATTAAAAACTATTATTTTCAAGCACTTTCCTTACAGAATGAAGCCTTTGAAAATTAAACTATTCTTAATTTTATAGAAACATATTTACACATTTAATTATTCCAAGTTAAAACTTACCTGCCTATGCTGTGTCTGGAATTAATATTTATAATACAGCAAAGTAATGGAATAAGAAAAAAATAAGAAAATAATTCCAAAAATACAGCAATAAATTAGTAATACTGTTACTTCAGATTACATTTCTGGAGCTTAATATTGTTTCCATAATAATATCTGATCACTTAAGAAAGGGTTCCACGAAATCCTCTTCTGGATTGGATGTACATCTTTATTTTGATTCTTCGGAACTTAAAATGTTGGTTAAAATTGAATGTTTAAATAATTAAGACAAGGAATACGCGTGGAAATGTGGCCTTTTATATGCCTCTAAACATACTGGGAATTTAAAATTAAGTGGCACAGGAGCCCACAGAGAGTGAAAAAGATAAAACAAAATGTAACCAGAAGGGAATCTATATTTCTCCCTTCTTTAACAATCTGTGACTAATTATTCATGGTTTGTGGACACTCTTATGTCTGTCAGTTGAAGTAACTCATTAACGGGGATTAAGTCCATTGTCCAAAAAAAAGGAACATGTCCCAAAACCTAAAAAATTTAAATTACATATATTTAAATCTATTTTAATTAAATGAATTAATTGCAATTCATTTAAAAGTAAAAGTTTAACCCCTTAACGACCAATGACGTGCCTGTTTTAAATGAGCTTAGCAAGCAATCAAGGATTGCTTTCTTTGCTCAGATGGTGGTGCTGTAATGCCTCGATACAGAGACATACAGTAATACTCGAAAAAGTTTGGGGAGCTGTTAGATCACTCCCCGGAGCGTTTAGATTCACACTATTAAATATGCCGGTGCCCTGCTGCCGGTAAAACAGTTTAGAAATTGATCAGCAATCACATCCTTCACTCGGTTGGTGACATTTGACTTGTTTTTTTAAACGCTATTTCTAGCGACAGGGCGCAGCCATATTTAAAACACTTGCAGTTCAATATGGCGCTGCCCTTACACTGGCAACAGCCTCAGAAGCGATTTGTTATCGCTTTCATCAATCAGGGGGGTGTTGTTGGATGCCATGAGCAGTGATTAACACCCCAAGCCTTAAGATCGCTCAGGAGAGTGATCTTCATTTGCCCAGTCAAAGGCAATGTTTATAAACATTGCATTTGACCAGTACAGATCTGCCTCCCTTCATCTCTTGCTTTTAGTCAGGGAGAGAGAAAGATCAGTGCGTCAAAGCAGGTATTACACAATGTTTTATAAAATTTTGTCAATTTTTTTTCTTTGCATTTTTTTTGCATTTTAACCCCTTCATTTTAACCCCTTCCTTACTGTTGCACATCAGCACTTTTTTGGTGTCTGTGCACTTCTTTTACTGGTTGATTTTTTTTCCAGATTTTTTCAGGGTTTGTTATTTATATTTTTATGTTACTTTTAACAATCATTTTAACCCCTCCCTTGCCGTAGATCAGTGTTTAGGCATTGATCTGATTTTGCTTAATGCCCTTTTCGTTTTATTTTACCAGCTAGGGGTAAGTTGTTTTATGATGCAGCCTTTTTGGCTTCAGATTCAAATTTTGACACTGGTCGGTTCACAGATACTTCTAGTGATGTATCTGTGGCTGCTGGGTCCGCTGCTACAAGTAGTTGTGTAGTAGTGGGTAGCGCCTAACCATTTTAGGCCAGCTATTCCAGCTTACCCCATTGCAGTCTGTGCAGATTTTTTGGGGAAAATATATATTGCTGGACATTGTCTCTCAGGATAACCTTTATGGCGAGCAGTACCGTGCTGCTAGCCCTCATTCCTATTTGGCAAAAGCAGCCATTGACCCCATTATCTATGCTAATGGGAATTCTAATTAGGGGCCTCCTGAGACTACTTAAACAACTAGCTCCTTTTCCAAGGAGTCTATAAAAGCAACTTGGCAGTTTGTTTCCCTGCTCCCCCTGTAATTTACATGTTAACCCTTTCCTCCCTGTTCCTGACCTTTCCTGCCCGTCCTTGTACCCCCCGGATAGCGTCTTCGGTTTCTCGACTTCGTTTTGCTGTTTAACCCTTTCCGACTTTGGCGTACCCGTTATCTACTCCATACCTGTTTAACCCTTGGATTGCTGCTCTGATGTACCTGTTATCTACTCAATACCCGTTTAACCCTTGGTCTGCCACTCAGGTGTGCCTGTTGTCTGACTTACTGCTCGCTCCCTGCTCAGCTAGGTAGGCCTAACATTGGGCTTCATAAGTCAATGTACCCCACCTTCTCTCTTTTTTTATAATACATACTAAACACTACCTAGTGTTGATGCATCTGATGCTATGAGCAACAGCTGACATCCAATTGGGTAAGAGTTAACCATCACTGTGTGTTATAATGTCTTTTGGGGTGTCTTGTTTCTTTGTACCAAAATTGTTACCCAAGACACTGAATTCTACTGGCACTCAACAGGAGATGATGGAGGGAAACTTTGGAAAGGTCAATGAATCTGGAATATACAGAGCTATATTCAGGGACTCAGTTATGGACCAAATCAGTTCTACTGTTACGGATTAAACTGCCTTTTGTACTAAACAATTAAAAAAGATGGTTTAGTTCTCTTTGGAAGACTCTTACAGCTCCTCATGAGCTAAGCTGTAAACTACAAATAATTACCCAATGCTAGAAGCAAACATTAAATAATAGAAACAATAAAATATGAACATAATAATATATGGTGACCTTATAGTACATTGGTTAATGTTAAAAGGAATAGTTAATCCAAAAGTCATTATTCATAAAGAAAAATAAACCAATGCACAGGACAAAAATATGGTGTGGAAATAACTAAGCACTAAGCAATGCATAAGTATCCCACCAAAAACATGTAGTTTGATTAATGTCCCAAAACTGATGTAAAAACAAAGAGTTATATCCCTGGAAATAAAACATGAAGTTTATAATGTGTGAACTGAGCAGTTGGTCAATTACCTTTTTTTTCAACACAAATAAAGTTATGTTTACCTGTTTCACTTCAATAACTGATTTTGTGTTTTCTTTTTTTTTTATTCCATTTCGGATTTTTTTTCTTTTTTTTTATGCTGGCACAACTTTTATTGTTACTTTTAATGCGATTTTTTTGCAGTTATCTAAATGTCATGATTCTAATAATTATTCTTTTGGGGACTTATAATTTACTCTGAACTCCAGGTGGAGTTCCTGTATATGGTAATATACAAAGAAGAAAATGTATATTGTAAATTAAAAAAATAAATCAATCAATAGCACCGTAACTTTTTCTCTAAGTTGAGTCAAAGTTTTGCCAATGAGGACATGTTGAGTTTTAGTTTTCTAAGCGCTCGGTGAACATCTTTATTTCTCAGACTATAAATTAGAGGGTTTATTAAAGGGGTCCCCACTGCATAGAACACCGACACTATTTTATTTCCAGGGCCCATGGAATGTTCCGGCTGCAGATAAATAAAAATGGATGCTCCATAAAAACATATGACAACTATAAGGTGCGAAAAGCATATTGAAAAAGATTTGTATTTCCCAGTATGAATTTTTATAATAGTCACAATAATGCGGGCGTAGGAAATAATAATGCAACTGATTGGAAGAAGTAACACAATAGCGCTGCCCACTAATTTGACAGTGTTGATTACAAAGAGTTCACCACAGGAGAGCCGGAGAACAGATGGAGCCTCACAGAAGAAATGGTCTATTTTATTAGGACCACAGAACGTCAGCTGGCAGAAAAATAACAAGTCTACTAAAGATATAGAATAACCGCACATCCACGCAAAAGTTATCATCAGGACACAGGCTCTGTTGCTCATGGTCATGTTATAGCGCAAGGGGTTGGCAATCGCAACATAACGATCGTAAGCCATGAAAGCCAAGACAATGCACTCACTCACTCCGATGAAAAGGTAGCAGTAAATCTGGACCATACATCCAGTGAATGAAATCGTGTTCTTCATGGATATGAAATCCACAAGCATCTTGGGAACGATGACTGATGTGTAACAGATGTCCATAAAAGAAAGATTAGTTAGGAAGAAATACATTGGGCTATGCAGACGGCTGTCGATTCTCACCGCGATGATGAGAAGAATGTTCTCAGCCAACGTGACCACATAGACAACCAGGAAGAGATGGAATAACACACACTGGGCTCTCGGGTCATACGAAAGTCCAAGAAGAATGAATTCCGTCACAGAACTTTGGCTTGCATTTTCCATTTCAATGACCTTGGGTGGGTCCACCTTGCTGCGAAGAACGCCACATTTCACATTAGAACAACAGCGGCATTATTACTGACTGTATAATAATGATAAAGTAATATAATCATTTTTTTTTTCAGTGTTGTGTAGATCTTTTTATTTCCGTCCAGATCGTTATGTAATGTGCCAATGCTGAATATGATGGCACTATTTAAATCAATAAATAATAATCAAGGACTATGAAAAAGGCTAATGTGGCATTTTTACTGCAATTATAATAAAGTATAGCATAGATTTATGATTTAATCAGTTATATGTTATACTTTTATGCATTCCATATTTATATTTTTAGGATATACAGTTAAGGAAAAAATGATGTGATCCCCCTGCTGATTTTGTACGTTTGCCCGCTGACAAAGACATGATCAGTCTATAATGTTCATGGTAGGTTTATTTGAACAGTGAGAGACAGAACAAAAACAAAACAATCTAGAATAACGCATTTCAAATAAGTTATACATTGATTTGCATTTTAATAATGTTTTCCTTCACTGTATACTATATACTATATATCCTACATTGTATTTCTGGAGCCAACTAAGAGTTGAATATACTTTAACCCCTTAACGACAAAGCCCGTACATGTACGGCTGTTGTTAAACAGCTGCATTGCCGCGGCTTTGCAGCATCCACGGAAGCCTCACAAGTGAGGATGACCGTGGATCCGGGGAGGAAAGCCCTCCCCAAAAGAAAAATGGTGGCCGGCTAAAACAGCTTAGAAATCGCTTCCTAAGCATAAACGGTGTTCCTGACATGCCTTGATATCGAGGCATGTAGCAACACAACCCCCCCTACCCTGATAGCCTTGTGATTGCTCTGAAGAGCAACCACAAGCGCCATTATGCAAATGACGTTGCCGCCACTCACAACAGAAAAATGAATGAGTTCACAGAGGGTCTTTTCAGACCCTCTTGAGAACTCTCGAACCCCTCCTGCAGGTTAAGTGAAGGTACTGCATTCAACCATGCAAGGTCAATGGAGCCCAGCTCACTAATCAGTGTGATTAGTAAAAAAGAAATAATTAAAAAAAAAATACCACTGTCACCAAAAAAAAGAAAGAAAAAAAAAAGTGCAATAGTATATATATATATAATATACGTTTTTTTATAAGCAAGTCCTACAATTCACGCTATATCTTCACAAAATTTCCCGCATGGAAAGAGTTTAAATATTGGCATTATAAATGCCCATAGGGTGCCTAGTTTTAAAAATGTATGATTTGATGAGGTAAATTAAATTGGCCGGCTTCAAAGATGTCCCAAATATGGGACGTGGGCACAGAGTGACCAGATGTCTAAATGGCAAAAAATACACCCCTCACAAAAGTCTTTTACCTCCCAAATAACCCAACAAACTCATGCATGTGGGGTATCACTGCGCTCAGGAGATGTTGCTAAACACATATTGGGGTGTTGTTTGGCAGCGACGTATACCAGGAACGGTAAATTTATACCTGGAGTATAATGTGTGAGGAAAAACACAAACATTTTTTACTACCATAAAGTTTGACAAAGGCTGATGGTAGAACTAGTGCATGGAAATGGTTGAAATACCAGCACAGTGATGGGGGAAATTGCATTGGCCAGCTTCAAAGATACCCGAAATAGCACATGGGGCAGAATGACCAGATTTGGAAAAAATGGTTTTGAAATAGCAAAAAGCTACTT
>VKOC01028416.1:0-17806 GCA_009364415.1 Spea multiplicata
ATATGGGAGAAGGGAGTGAGAAGGGGTAGATTGGGCAATCATACTCCTATCATGCCAAGTCTGCGAGTACATCCTGGAATCTGGATATGCCTGGGCATGATAGGGATGTGATTGCTGTTCCGGCGCTCAGCTGTGAAGCGCGCACCACGGGAAGACGGACGCCTCCCGCTCCCACTGCAGGACTCAACAAGGTAAGTAAGGGGAAGGGGCAGAGGGGGGCAGTGAGAAGGGGCAGAGGTGGTAGATAGTGATACAGGGGGATAGATAGTGAGAAAGGGGAGTTTTGTTACAAGTTTTTATTCCTTTTTTTGGATGGGGGGGGCGCCAGAGGAGTAGTCCGCACAGGGCGCCAGAACACCTAAGGCCGGCTCTGCTCCCATCGCCCCGAGAATGACTTGGGTTGCCGCTGTCTGTATGTGTGATGGCGCCCCACTGCTTTGTCGTTTCTCTTCTCATTGTGTCTTGTCATCTTCTTTTTTTGTATTAGCGTCTGTAGATATGTCTTTAGCAATGTGTCTGTGCCTCTTATTTTGTTTATAGGTCTCGGAAAGCAAAAATCCATACAATGTACACCAGTGTGCGGCAGAATTATACTCGGTTCTCAGAGGGTAAAGAGTCACTAACTCTTCAACTGAAGTTTAGGATACAAAGATGGCGGGAACTTAAGTTTCATTTAGCAAGCTTGGTTGGATGCATTTATTTTTTACATATTAGTTTGTACAAGTATACTAGCGGCACAAGACATATTGTAAGTGTGTTGTGATAACGGAATTCCACTACTAGTCCCTGCAATTCTTTACATTCTGGGTCACAGATCGGGCATATACCTCCCAGGAAATCTGTCCCAGAAATTCCCATATGGGAGCTGAGACAGGCAGTGCCAAAATGATTGCCATAGAGGACTAGAAAAAGCTACAATTCATGAGACAGATCCAGCCTACAGATGCTAAACATTTACTGACAACAGGTACTCCCAGCCCAAATCAGGTACATATAAAGTAACTACACCTACTTATAGAAAGTAGGTCATGGTCACCTGCAGGAACATGTATAAGCAAGATAACTAGCAAGGACCACCATAAGCACTTTAAGATGGCAAATGTGTAAACAAGAAACTCGTTCTTCCAAAAATGTAAGTCTAAGCGGCATCAGAATTTAGAAAGTTTTACTTTCCTATTATTGGACTTTGCGAAATGATAGTTCACTTGTAGGAGCTGTTATACTTACTCTGCTGAATTTAACACAAACTCATAATTAAATGCAAAATTACAAACACAAATCCCAGTATAGCTAAATGCCCAATCTGTTCTGTAATCGTGTAAAATTTGACCTCATTTATAAAATTACTAGGGACTCCTAAGTCTTGTGGCAGAGGCTGTTGGTTGTTGCCATAAACACTAAAGAAAAAAGCTTCCGAGAAGCCTGTGTGTTATTTATATGCGATTAAACCATTAGAGCAAAGAATAAAGTGACTGATCTTACAATGATTACTTGCTTAATATCCTAGAGAGTGAAATTAAGGTTTTAGTAGAACAGCATCTTTAAGTTACAGCCCAATTTCCTCTTAGGAATCTCATCGCTTTACAACTTAATACACAAGTATTTAACAAAAACAGGCGAACTGAGACAGTAACAATCTGTCTGACCAAAGTAAAACACTACACAGCATGCACGTTTGCAAGGAAGACAAGTCCGCAAAGAATACCTGTAATTCATCACGAAAATTATTATAGTCATTTGCTATTCTTCCACTTACATCATGCACGTTAGCAAAATAAACAATGCCCGTGTATTACATCGCTATGTTTATGGAGCGTAATCTCTTCTCCAGCCAAAGTATGAAGACCAATGAGCGGCGTACAAATTAAACTGAAGTTATCCTTGGCATGTAGGTAAATGTGCTGATAGGTTGCAGCTGCTTTTAATGAACAACCCGTTCAATATTCTACCTTAGGAATGTCCCAATGACAGGATAATTTGGGAGCCTGGAATCAAGCCACTGGAAATACAGCCAGATAGCTACAAATTTCATATTCCATTAGAAGCCCAGTGTCCCAGCAGGCTGGCACCGCAATCTACATTTCATATCATTTCTCATAACAAATGAAAGGGGGAATGCGCAGGCTTCTCATTTAGCCCAATACTCAGCCCAGGCACCATACTAAGAACGGTAATGACATGCAATATGCCAGTGATTGCTCATCAATGGAAGCAAATAACTTTGTGGCGGTGCTTTCTTGCATGAGTGATTGTAACCCTTCAATAAATTTTAATATAAAAAAGACTGCATGGAACTGATCTCTGGAAACGGCAGTAAGAATTTGTGCAGATTTTGCATACGTTTGTCACGCGAATTAGACTGGTTAAAAATTGCCTTGTAAAAAAAAAAAAATATGTAAAGAGTAACTGGATTGATATTCACGCGATCACCTACCCAACATCTACAAAAAGAGTTGCAATCGTCATGTGGCTCTTAATAACATTAAAAGATCAGGTTAAATGCATTACTGGAGTGTTTTGCACAGACTTCAGTGCATGCAAATTGTTTAGTTACTAGAGACTAAAAATGAGACTTCTGCCTCTTTTAATCCCTCCCCTGCGGCCTTTACTGAAAACAGGAAGCATACCACAGTAGGAACATCAGCAGGAGCAGCGGCAGCCAATCACATGTATGGTATTTGAACATTGATTGTTTTACCAGCATACGTGTGATTGGCTGGTTTAGACTTTTAGTAGAGGCTGCCATGGGAATCTCATCAACTCCAATAACTAAAGAATGTATGGATTTCGTAAGGATGCTTCCATACGAAATGAATTAACATGCGTTAAATATAGAATTAGAGATTTTTGGTGACTAGGCTGTTCCTTTCTAATCTTTAAAGTGAGTTGTTTTTTAATGTAACACCTTCATTCCTTGTTTATTGTACAATATATTGGTTGATTTTTAGGGTAATTTGTGGGCATTACAATATTATTCATAAAAAGTGATTCTGGTATAAAGCTTGAAAACAGCCAACAGCAACCAAGAAAATGGAACACATTCCATAAGATGCTACGGTGACACAACCTTTCAAAAGGTGCAACTGACTCACTTTTTATATATACAAATACAACTATTTACGCTGAGCTAGGTTGGCGATAACAATATTAGAATAAACAGGGGGAAAAAGAGCATCTGTGTAATCGCACAACAGAAAAAATAAATAACAAAATTATAGTGCACCTATAGTGTAGTAACTTTCACAAGATATACAAGCCAAACCTACATAATGTTCTATACCATGTTCAGGGTTATAGGCTAACATATGTTTTTTTGTATTAAAAAAATTCCTAGACAAGAGTAAACCTACTAATAATGCGTTGTGTGGCATGAGTATAAACCCAGGGGTTTGTCCTTTTTCCTTCATCTCTTTATCAAGTGAAAATGTTATAGATAAAGACTTATCAGGGACACATTACAGTTTATACCAGGATCAATTAAATACATCTGTTTAAAATGATTTTAGAAAATAAAGATGAAAAGCATTTTCTTCGTTTAGAGAAGCATAACAGATTTCTACTTTCTTTTTCAGCGTAAGCTCAAAGGGAACATACCTTGTAGGCACAATATTAATATTGTATGAAAAATAAGAGGAAGAAGCTTAGAGCACAACATAATATGCCACTCCACGACTCCATTTGGTTAACATAATAATATCCTCCAATGTCATACTGTTAATGTTATAAACTCTGGGGGAAATATACAAGCGGCAGAATCATTTGTGAATAAGTAGCTTAGATCTCCCAGCTGCTCTGCCTGTTACTGCTATCGTTTGTTGCCTGGTAAACAAAAAAAAAATGAAACAAATGGTACAAAGAAAACAGCAATTTCATCCTTAAATTTAAGCACATAATATTCAATGTTAAAATATGCAGTTATTATATAGAAAATGTAATCAAGATCTCTTGTGTTTTTGCTTCTTTGGGTTGGCCGTCTGGCACACTGGGCAAATGCTTGGTGGGCCACTGCTCGATATTCATCCATACACGATCTGCCACTCCAGCAGAAGAGTGAGCTCTGTAGTGTGCGGCCACCAGCTGGATTTGCTCAGCCATGCTAAGCATCAAAATTTAACATGCGGTCTGACATTTCCCGCCGTGCTTATGTCATTAGTCTGCCACTGGCCTTAAAGTACCAGGGCTGCCTCACTATCCCCAGTCACCCTGCACTAAACATATTACTTTCACCATAGTCATGTAAACTGTAAACTAAAAAGACACATGAAAAATAAAAGGTTTGACACAAGTACATAAAAATATAAAATGCATTCTTTTAAGGATTTGGATATAATTCTGCTGGGCTAAGTGCAACTCCAATACTGCATGATGGGAATCTACGTGTACCTAGTTATCCAGCGTCTGCATAAAATAATTGTTCAATAACAAAACAGATTGGTCTGATTTAACAGCCCCGTATAAGATGAATGTTTTATTGAAAGTCACTGAAGCATTCTTCATCTTGTAAAAGATCTGTTACTGAAAAGTGCCAGTAAATGACATTTGCCAAATCAATCTCTTGCCAGAAACAGATGGGATTCCCATTAAATCAGTAAAGAATATTTTTGAAACAAATTATATGCTTGACAGTTTGATGTGAACACCCATGAAATGGGTGCACTGTTACCTGGATAATGTCTAGAGAGATATAATAAAACATTGTTTTGTGTTTTACATACAATGTTAATAATATAGTATTGGCATTAGGCCATGCTTACAAAATGGTAGCTATTAAAGTAAAAATTTGTCCACTAAATTTCCAAGATCGTTTTTTATTTGAAGCGAATAAATTATTCTAGAGCATCACAAAACAATCTTGTTGCATACTTTTAGAAGATGGGCAAAAAATATGTCATAACATTTGTGCTGTAGGTAAAGCAACCAGAAATCAAGTAAGAAATGATACCATGTACCCAGGAATTAGAAATATGCAAATGAGCCAATTTAGGGCAATAAAATGTGTTGCCCGGTGCCCACGTTCACACTCTCTGATTGCTTCCCTACCTTCTCTGCCAATTACATACACTTCTTCTTGTTCATCTTTATCTTTTCTTCTATTTTCCTCCGCATCTCCATGGACATAACTCCCGATTTGGGAATCGGGGGAGAGGACATCACTGCAAGTGTCACTGTTTTGCGCTAGGTTTTATCTGTGGAGATGCGGATGAAGATAGAAGATAAAGAGCAAGAAGATGCAGAAGCAGAAGAGTGAACGAGAATTAGAGTGTGAGTGAGAGTGTAAGGGCCGGCAAATTTCAGATGAAAATTCAGAGCTTTCTGCTTCGTGGGGGGCCTGGCCTTGTTTTCGTGGCTGCATACTAATCGCTGAATTTCCCAAAGGTCTGTACATTTGCAATTCATACAAATCCAAATGCACAAGACCACAGGTCTCAACTGTTGTGATTAATGGGCTTCATAAACTGTATCCAGAAGACTTGGGATTAGTTCATTCACAGATATGGGAGCTTTAGGAGGGAAGTGGTTGTGGCTAAATGCCAGAATCATCCAAAATGTACGGTGGAACTGTACAGCCCAATGGAAATGTTTTGCTGTATTTTGTGAACAGTTGCATAAATCACATACATGGATCCTTAGGGTGCAACAGTTCGAGAGCACAGTAAGCTAATGCGCCACTTCACAGTGAAAAAACTGAAATTACAAAGTACAAAAGCCAGATTTTGATTATCTAGTTGAGGATTTCTGTTGACAGAAAGACAAAGTTTCTCTTGTGCTCCCAGGGCAAGGAGAGGCTATAAAAGAAGAATCCACGAGCCAAGTGTGGCATTACCTGCCTCGACCCGTGTGTGCTGCCCGGGGTAGGTTTTCTAAAGACTGGCTTAGCTGACTCTGCCATGGGGTATTAAGATAAAAGACGTTTAAAGATGGTTATTCTGGGCCAACAAAATATAGGCCAGAGAGGGATCCCTTTGGGAGTCAGGTTGTGTTCATAATGTTTTGGGGTACTTGTTAACCTATAAATAAAAACATAGTTTGCAACAAATGCCTTAAGACACAAGACGTGACTTATTGGCCCTGAGCTATAAAAAAGGGGTTCGTCACAGTACCTACACTTTAGATCAAGCTCTGGGCATTCAGTCCATCCTTTGTTTTATTCTAGGGACAATGTGTGTTAATTAGAGGGAGGACTACCACAGACAGTAAATACATTTGGGGGAGCATGGGATATACATCCCTGGCAGAATCAGGCATTATATTTAATTCCTGCTTAACGGGCTTAAACACTTAAGTCAACATATTTTCACAGACCATACTACAGAAAAATAATTACTGCAAGTGGAAACATATAATTACACAAAAGTTCTAAGGAAAAAACTATTAAATTATACTTTTACATGCCATTTCAAAAATATACATAATACTGTCAGAACAAAATTTTATAGAATCAGATGAAAAGATGATTCTAATTACAGGGTGAGAGAAGTTGGTATCCCGCAAGCACAGGCATTTCAAACAAGACAAGTCAACAAATAGAAGAGGACGGCACATGTAAAATAAACATCTGCCTGGAACGAAAGAAAAAGGATATATGTGTGGATTGTGTTTGCTTCATTGAACAGGTAGAGTTCAGAAAAGAAAGAAATTGCTGGTTTGTATATGTGAATATACAATATATATGAGTAAATCAACCAAAAAAGATTCGGGTGCATTTTGGTTTGGACAAAAATGTGAGGGATTTTTTAATTCAGAAGGTCATAGTTTATGTGTAAATATGTAAATAAGACTGAGAGAACGAGTTAGAGTCAAGTAATCAGCAGAGCAAGCACAAACAGTAAGGTCATTTTGGAGGGTCCTAGGGTATATTACGGAAGAAACCCAGAAGACTAAACTACCCTGCTTTTATCAACTTGGAACCCAATGCATGCAAGCAAGGAACAGAAAGGCTGGATTCTTCTTACCCGGAATTCCTTTTCCTTGCTCATCCCACAGCTAGATTTAAGTCACAGCAGCTTAGACAACTTTTTACCAAATCTAGCATGATTTTTAGATGAGTTCTTGGAAGGCATCAGCTCTCTAAAATGACACTGATGAAAGAGATTGAGCCTTGAGGTTATCTGAAATCTACTATCAAGGTCTGTTTTCAGCCGATTTGGGTCCTTCCACCATGAACAAATGCCCATCTTATGTATGTAACAAACCTTTTTTAGTGTTTGTTGGGTGGGTGTGCATTACAGTTTGTTGGTCTTTCTGGTTTTCAGCTCTGCCCGTCCTGACCCCATAGCCTGTTTTTTGACTTTTGGTACATTCTGCCCAGTTGTAGTCTGCGGATCAGAATTTGGCAGAGTTTCTACACAGTTTATCCACTCTGTTCCTGCTACGGCTGTCAGTCCACCATAGACCTCTTCGGCTTTTAACCAGTCATCGCCAGATCAATCAATGCATGCTACATTTCAGAAATCCACCCCAGGTCTTTGTTAGCCTATTAACTCTTTAACTGTCAAAATGTTGAGCTCTATACTGCATATATTTTTCTAAAGCTTTGGATAACCAATGTGTAAAATTGCTGGTTTTGGTAATATAAAGCAACATTCTACACTCAAATTAGAAGTGACACACAGCTAAAATACATTTTGTACCACAATGTTTGAAAACGTTAAGAGCTAAAGTTTATGGAAGTATCTTTTTTCCTCTAGGTTTTCCAAGGAAGGCAGATTACACATGAGAGTCTGTGTCCACCACCTAGCACTCTGGATTCAAACTTTACAAAAACGATATCCCACTGCGTATGATTAATGTATAATTTACAGCGTAACAATTTCTAAAAGTGAAAGGGAACAGATCCTGAATTGTTTTTGAAAATATATATTGTGACAGAAAGCAGGGGATTATAATGGAGGGAGTTTATTTATCCCCTTATATTTTGCAGGGTGGTTACCCACAATAGTATCTACTAGCCCCAGGGAGATGTATTGTTACGAATGTAATTATTGATATTTGTTATTCGTGTATTTTGGGTCCCTGGGGTGGAGCATTTGGAGAGTAGGGCGGGCCAGTGCTCCACTCCACAGTTTATGAGCAGCCGAAGACCAGCAGGTGGGAATCCAGTCCGGAGATTATCGGATACTCTCCTAGCACTCACCTGTGTCCACTAATTAATGGGAGAGGCAGTTAAGTAGCCTCCTGGTCTCAGAGCAGAGAGAGATCATTTGGCTCCCTGAGAGAGAGGGAGAGAGCTGCCAAAAATGCTGACTGCTGCAATTATTGCACATACTTTGTTATTTTGGTTGTTGGGAACGGATAAGCCGTCCAACTGTAGTTAGGTTGGAGAACCGTGTATTAGTTAGCGCTCACAAGAGCAAGGTTTTTGTTTTGATTTGTTTATTTTTTTTCCTGTTATGCCTGTGACAAAATAAAACAGGCCCAGCCTTTTACTTTACCCTCCTCGTGTCTGAGCCGTCTCTGCAGCCTAATAGACTGTGTGTAAGTAAAGATTCCCGGACAGAGTACCGAAGTGAAGGGGTATTCTGTCACATATGGTGGAGATTGCGCGTAACACACGAACAAGTCGGTAAGGTGCAAAAGAGACTAAAGAAAATGGAGGATGTAATTAAAGCACTTATCCAGTGCACCACAGTGCAGCAAGAAACTAACAAAAGGGCAGCTGAGACGAATACCATACAGCAGGAGAATATCGCTGCACTACAGCAACTGGTGCTAGCCCAAAAAGAAAACACAGAGGCTATGATCAGGCAAGCCGCATTAGCTCAAGCTGAAGCTCATCAAATGCTCAGAGAGGAGCAGCACAATGCCACTCGTGCCATGCAGCAAGAGATCCAGGTCCTATCTGAGAGGATTACCAGGGACACTGCAGAAGGACTGCAAGGTCCTAAGGTAATCAGGGCAAGTAACTATCTGCAAAAGATGGTGCCTACAGATGATGTGGAGGCCTACCTTATGGCATTTGAGCGAACAGCGGAGAGAGAAGGCTGGCCTGTGGCTGAATGGGCAAGCTTAATAGCACCGTTTCTAAGTGGAGAACCCCAAAAGGCATACTACGATCTGGAACCAGACCAAGCGAGGGATTATAACAAGCTGAAATTGGAGATCCTGGCACGTTTGGGAGTTACAGCCGCTATCCGCGCACAGAGATTTCACGCCTGGATGTATAGCCCAGGAAAAGCAGTTCGGTCACAAATGTTTGACTTGATACATCTCGCCAGAAAGTGGTTACAGCCGGAGGTCAATTCATCAAGCTTCATAGTGGAACAACTAGTGATGGACCGATTTTTGAGAGGTTTGCCAGTTACTCTCCGCCGGTGGGTCAGTCAGAGCGACCCCCAGACAGCTGACCAGTTGGTGGCTTTAGTAGAGCGGTACATTGCAGCCGAGGAAGTCATCCAACATCCTGCAGCGGAGCGACCTCGAAACCTAAAAAACTCCAGCAAATATGGTAAGACTGCTCCTGGGAAAAGGGGGACTTTTGAAGAGCAAGTGGGCTCTTACAATTCCAGGGACATAACGCCGAGAGAAAGAGGTTTTTTCATACAGGAAGAACCTACAAGGGACACTAGAATGATAAAATGTTTTAAATGTCGGGCATTTGGACATATAGCAAAAGACTGCCCTGATAATATCGAACCAATGGAATGTAACTTGGGTAATAATAGGGATGGTTATTCATTATATTCACGATCTGTGTGTTCTGCAAACAAAAGTGGTTGTGGGAAAAATCATCCATGGTGTACTGTAACAGTGGAAGGGAAAACAGTGCAGGCCTTACTAGACTCTGGAAGTATGGTAACTCTGCTTGATAAGTCTTTGGTTCCTGACATTTGTATTGATAACGGTAATAAGGTAGATATCGCATGCATACATGGGGACATACATAATTATCCTACTACTAGGGTACAAGTTGAGACACATTGTGGCATAGTAAACTGTCAAGTTGGCCTGGTACCAAAATTAGCACACGACATGATAATCGGTAGAGATTTCCCAAATTTTTTAGGGTTGTGGAATTCCTCTGAGAATAATGCATCAAGGTTGTCGGATGATTTCCCCTTTGCAGAGATGTTGGTAGACGAGCTGAATAACGACGGGAAGCCTGGAAATAAGCTGTCATATCCCATTAAAACACTAGTTGGCGACAATCCAGAACAGACTGACACTTTGAATAGTCAGGAACAAGACATGGGGTTAATTGATTTAGAAGTTAGCCCAGGCAACTTCCATAGTGCACAGTGGTCAGATCCTACTTTATCAGTGGCTAGAAGCACTATTACAGTAAGAAACGGCTCCCCCACTGACCCAGGAAAACCACTTACCTATCCGTATTTTGAAGTTGACAATGACTATTATATCGAGTTGATAAAAAAGAGAAAAACAGTAGAGTAACACGCTGGTTTTTGAGTTTGCAACCCTATCATTTTTCTGTAGAACACAGGGCTGGATGCAAACAGGGGAATGCTGATGGGCTCTCAAGAATGCACTCACTGATGTCTATGGTCGCTCACCCCATCAGGTCTGAGCTGGGGGGGAGGATGTGTGACAGAAAGCAGGGGATTATAATGGAGGGAGTTTATTTATCCCCTTATATTTTGCAGGGTGGTTACCCACAATAGTATCTACTAGCCCCAGGGAGATGTATTGTTACGAATGTAATTATTGATATTTGTTATTCGTGTATTTTGGGTCCCTGGGGTGGAGCATTTGGAGAGTAGGGCGGGCCAGTGCTCCACTCCACAGTTTATGAGCAGCCGAAGACCAGCAGGTGGGAATCCAGTCCGGAGATTATCGGATACTCTCCTAGCACTCACCTGTGTCCACTAATTAATGGGAGAGGCAGTTAAGTAGCCTCCTGGTCTCAGAGCAGAGAGAGATCATTTGGCTCCCTGAGAGAGAGGGAGAGAGCTGCCAAAAACGCTGACTGCTGCAATTATTGCACATACTTTGTTATTTTGGTTGTTGGGAACGGATAAGCCGTCCAACTGTAGTTAGGTTGGAGAACCGTGTATTAGTTAGCGCTCACAAGAGCAAGGTTTTTGTTTTGATTTGTTTATTTTTTTTCCTGTTATGCCTGTGACAAAATAAAACAGGCCCAGCCTTTTACTTTACCCTCCTCGTGTCTGAGCCGTCTCTGCAGCCTAATAGACTGTGTGTAAGTAAAGATTCCCGGACAGAGTACCGAAGTGAAGGGGTATTCTGTCACAATATATATTTTTTAACCTTTCACGAATAATAGTGAAAGGTATTTCCAAGACGTTACTATTAAACATCCCCTAATCTAATACATATGTACCAAGGGTTAATAAATAATAAAAACATAATATTTCCTTTTAATAGACCTATGTTATCTCACATTATACCTTTTACGTTAGAATGCCTATATACTACTTGCTGGGTGATGCTAAACATTAGTCCACAAAAGTGGGAAATCAAGTTCTTATGGAATTTTTTTTTTTGTGTGAAATCTCACACAAGCCATCGTTGAAGCTCCCTGGCAGTGAGTATCCCGCATGGGCGCAGTGTTGCGCAGCAGAATGTATGGCCTCCAGGGCAAATAGCCGGTGGCACCTTCATAGACACGCAAAACACTTACATTTACACACTTCTGCTGTGTGCACCTAGTAAGTATTTTAGTTACGTTACTTTAATTTGAGTCATATGAAACTAACATTTATTTGAAGTCGGGACTGAGCTGCCTTGATAGTCCAGTTTACTTCAGATGCAGAGAAAACTGAAAAGCTAAGGCTGCTGCAAAATACCATAAATTACTGGATGTCAGTCTATCCGCCAGATTTTACCATCATAACAGATATCACATTAAAACTGGTCTAAATGTCTGACGCCTAATTAACAAAATGTGTAATTCATAAGAATTAAACACAAGATATAGAAACATGGAAATGTGAGCTGATGTCCAAAAATCTCTTAAGGGCAATTTCAGCTCCTTCCCTTGATACATCTTGCATTGGACCCAATATATTATTGCATTGTACTGAAAAAAGTCTTTCTTAAGCACATTGTTTAAAAGGCTGGTTTCAGTGGGTTTCCAAAAAAAAAAAAAAACGGCACTCAACTTTTAAAGCAGCATTTCCATGAGCTGAGTCTTAGGTTATGAAACAAGTACTGACCACCAGAATTCTGATACATACCTATACCTACCTGCAACCTGTGCCTCATTTTATATGTATCTCAAAGTCACATGGATTACTGAGGCATTAAAAAGTTATTGTACTGGCTGCCTGGGCATGATATGAGTGTGATTGATGTTAGCTGCTAGCAATTGTTAGCAATCGCACTCCTGTACGTGCACATCACTTTCAGCATCCCTGTGCCCCCTACACACGGATCCATGCTAACACACACACTCATTAATTTTCTCCCCCACCTTACCTGAACTTCTGGTGCCGCTCGCAGACTTCCGTGGGGGGAAACCCCCACGTTGCTCGAGCAGGAACTGAGCGCAGTCATGTGATGTACATTCACATGACTCCACTGGGTTCCTGTGTCGCCGCGACGGATCAAGTGACGCTGCTGAGCTAAACCGGTAAGCAGCAGTTCCCCTTTCCGGTCCCCTTTTTAGTAAAAAAAAAAAAAAATTAAAAATCTACCACCGCTGTATAAGAAGCACCCAATTTTTAGACCCCAAATTTTTCTAAAAAAGGTGCGTCTTATACATGGGAAAATAGGTTACTTCAAACAAATGTTATATGAAAATAATACGGATTTATATTATTATATAAAAACCCTTAATAAAACAAATAAATGTGACTGAGTTTCTCTGCATGAGTAGCAGTTTTTTTACTTTTAGTATATTTTTCATTCTTCAAAAAGGAAATAGATGTTACAAGACACATCATATGCTGGAATATTGTCATAAACAAGCAATCCAGGAGATAAAAGGAACAGCAATCTGTGCATCAGTAGGCAGTATAACTCCATATTAGCCAAAGAATGCAGTATAGTCTGAAACATTGAGGCTCTCATTGACATAGAATGTCACATCTTATATAACAGAGTAACATTGGCCTGTAGTGATGACAGCAGATACACTGTTATAGACATCGTAGTTCCTGCAATCATGTTAAGTAGAGATAAAACAAAAATAAAATAGAAGTTGGCATTGTTACTACAACACAGGAACATAGCAACATAACAGAACTTGTAGGGACGGATGTTTATACGGAAAGATAAATAGCCTGCACCCGGCTCGTTTTAGGGGATTCTCTTTGCATGACACCACATACACCTCAGCTTGTGTAACGACACTGGAAATCGGCCCCTCAACACTGGAAATGAACCCCAAAAGTCAGTAGGCCTGTCCAAGAGCGCAATACGCAATGAGGCGTCTATCAAGTCCACTTGAAAAAAACAATTTAAGTCTGGATTACATCATGTCTGTCATAGGTGGCTACTTCTGGACCTATTTCCCCCCCAAAAAAGTCAATGTCTCGTATTTTTAGGCGACAACCAAAGCCAAGGGTAGAATTCCAAAAAGCCCCCAGGACAATGAGGGTCAGAACTCCTTCTTGAGATTGTGTGTTATGTAGTCACAAACCTGTCACCATAATTCAGTTGTAAGCTGTAAGACGTGGACATGGTGTTTGGCATTTAGGGTAGCTTGAGTGGGTCTCCAACCCCATCATGTATCTTAATTTAGGAGTTAAATAAGATGTGTGCAGTAAAATATACAAAGTGGTCAGCAGTGTTCTGGGAAGTGGCATCATAGCTAGTTTGCTGCAGATAACATAGAGGAGAAATAGGGTTATTATTCTGCAACCTGTGGCAATGTGAGCCTATAACTAATGCCCAAGAAATCATTCACCAGTCTACTCCCTTGACCACACAGACTCCAGAGTTGATGGTCCACTTTGCCATATTGAAACATGGGGTTATGAACTAAATGCAGAGACAAAATGAATTCAAAAAAGCATGTTCTCACTGTAACTAAGAATATATTTTTGTATGGGTCCAAAATAACGTCAACCTGTCAGTAGCTCGGAATGTTTGTGAGCAGTTCAACGGAAAATGAACAGATTGAAACGACGTTGAACCACCTAACACTTCAACAGAAATAAATGTTTACACAAAGGAATTACTCTAAAGAATTCAAAATGGCTAAATATAGTTTTCAAAAATTTCTTGACAATTTACGCAGAGCCTACAGGGAACTTCGAGAAATAGAAGAAATAAAGAAACGGAAATAAGCAGATCGGATTTTATCACAGGGATATGACAGACTAGGGGCATGCTCAACAGAGTTATATCAAAGCTGCTAACAGAGTAGACTTAATATCATTTAAAAAAATCATATATAGGATGAAGAACCATAAACTGCAAATGGACAGAAAGTTAGAAAAAGAAAGATCACACATGCATTGCAGCATGAAACTGATGAAATCCAACTTCCATACTTGCTGCTCCAAAAATCAAGATACTATGATGCAATAGATAGGACTTGCCAAACTTGGGGTGCTTTGACATAGTGACGGGCTAAGCAATCAATGACCATACAGTGTGATAAAATCCCCAATATTTATGCTTCAGATAGGTGCTCAGCACAGATACCCTGTCATGGTCCTGCTATTGCGTTGCTGCTTTGTGGATTGTGTTTGCTGTTATTTACCCTTCGCTTGGCTGACTACTCCTCTGCCTAGTGATTCTGCTCCTGTTTTGCCCAGTGTGGTGTACCTGGCTTGTCTCACTACTTGCTCTGTGAACCAACCTCTGGCTTGTATGACTACCCATTTAGTGTACCGGACCCAGCTGTGTCTGACCATCCATTCTGTATTAACCCCTGGCAACCTGTGTCACCCATCTGGGACTCACATATACATACACACATATATATATACACACACACACACATATATCTGTATCCTTCCATACTGCCTATAATACTCAGTACTGAACTTTCCCTGCCTACACCTGAGCCTCCTCGCTGCTGGGATCGTCTAGGTCCCTGTCCTCCTGGCTTGGAGCTCAACTCCATGCTAGGTGATTCAGGGCTAAAGAACTTCTGCCTTGAGTTCTCATTCAGTAATGGCGGATGCGACATTAGTATATTTTTAATGCAGGGATTGCGGGGGGTATCTTTGGTGGAGACAGATGCTGTGTTGAAGATGGATAATATAAATCTGAAAAACTGAGAAACTGTTCCAATTTAGTTACTGTGGGCTTTAGTATTATTGCTAGAGACGCATATATGTTGTGCACAATGGCATATAATTACATGATTTCATAAAAGCAAATCAGTGACATTGTTTAAAACTCTTGTGTTCGGTATAACTTTCAATATTCTCTGACTTTTATATTTAGACAGTACCCAACTGGGTGAAAAAAGGGTAGCTAGTGGTGAAAAACCAATGATAAAAAAAAACTTATAGAATGAAAAATAGTAGAAATGGATCATTTCCCATCTCAAGACTTTATATACAATTAAACAGCCAAGTACGGCCTAATGCGGAAAGAACATTTTGAGCAAGGATTTCCTAGAAAGCAGTGTAGATAACATGGTGAACTAAGGAAATTTGAGTACAGAAATGTTCAATCACAAACCGCAGTAGCAAGAATAATATTTGGGGACAAACAGACCTCAGATCAGCAGATCCAGCACAATAGTGGTTGCCAAATGAAATATCTGAAATGTCATTAATCATGCTCAAAAGAGAATGAAACCACTTTCAAAGCCACTGGGTCCTTAATGAGAATTAAGGGTATTCTTGATCCAGGCTGCAATATTTTTTTATCGATTAAATCAGTTATAATATAGAAGTGCAGAAAATAACTAGGTTATAGATTACGAGAGCCATTGTGATATCTTTTGCAGGACCATAGTTTGTATTTTCTATTTAACAATTTAGGAGATAATTGCTCCGGGGATTAAATATTATATTTGATTGTCTTCTGAACAGACCAATATTTATGTTATTTTCCATTGATCCAGGTCAGGCTTTTGCTCCAGGGCATTAAATACTAACAATGGCCATGAATATGGAAAAACAATGTTAGATATTTTATTTTTAGTGCTCTAACCATTTTCAATGTTTTCTACATTTGTGGAGTGATGAAAGATCGTCAGCTAGAAGATTCTGGCTGTTTTTCTATGATTTATTTCTAAATTTGCCTTTTCCAAAAAACATTTTTTTTATAGCCGATACTTGCAACATTTTTGTTTGTAAATTACTTTCTGCCAATATAACGTCTATATTGTACAATAAAAATAATCAATATATTATTTGTCACAAAGTAAACATTTTACTTCCTCAGTAAAGTATTAATCATTTTTTTAGACATGAAAAATACAGGAACCGGATTCCATATGATGACATATGATTAAACGCTTAATGTCTCCTATATGGTTACCCTTATAACTCCTGCTGAATTGTACATTTTCAATACACACATTAAGCTACCCTTATTGATACCAAATGCACAAATCAAAATATATTTAATTACTTTATTTTACTGCTGACGAGTAGGTTGAAGTACAATATGAATGCTCAGTCATGCAGTGCGTTCTAGAATTTTGGTGGTGAATGTCCATGTAATGCTTTGGGCAGGGGCGTAACTAGACGCCTCAGGGCCCGGGTGCGAGAATTTGTTAAGGGCCCCCCCACCCCCTCAAAAAAAACATGATTTTTACCCAACAATTTTTTTTCAACAAATTCAATTTACATATTGAATCATATCTGTAAAAAAAAAGAAAAAGGGGCGCATGTACAAAGGGCATAATCCAGGGGTGTCCAAGTTTTTTCTGCAGTGGGCCACTTCATCAGAATTGTATACGTGCGCGGGCCGCACTCATTTTTCACTGTGACAAAAAATATGGCCTTTAATAAAATATGCAGATTAAAATAAAGTAAAATGACACAAAACCTTTACTCTTCCTCTCACTGATTTCTGGGCCTAGAAAGTTTTGCGACTACAAATTCAGGATTCCCTAGATTTATTCTAGGGATGAACTAAAATGAAAATTCTGGACCAAAACATTCAGGGTTCACTTAGCCAAAACCGAAAATGACCCCCACCTTTAAAAATAATAATAAAAACTCACATTTTTAATAAAAGTAGGTAACACACAATTGGGCAAAATTAGCAATATGACTTGGCATGATAAGAGTGTGATTACACTCCTATCATGCCAAGTCAGCCACTACATGCTGGTACAGGGTGGCTGTAAGTGATGTGCAGACCCCATACTGCTGGCAGCATCACTACACAAGGGGGGCAGCTAGCCAGGTTTCAGCATGTACTGGCGGACTTGGCATGATAGGAGTGTGATTGCTAACAGCAATCACAGTCCCATCATGCCTAGGTTCCAGCACTTACACATCCATCCAGTAAATGCTGGAACCTAGGCATGATGGGACTGTGGTTGCTGTTAGCAATCACACTCCTATCATGCCAAGTCAGCCAATACACGCTGGTACAGGGTGGCTATAAGTGATGTGCAGACCCCATACTGCTGGCAGCATCAATACACATGGGGGGCCGCTAGCCAGGTTTCAGCATGTACTGGCTGACTTGGCATGATAGGAGTGTGATTGCTAACAGCAATCACAGTCCCATCATGCCTAGGTTCCAGCACTTACACATCCATCCAGTAAATGCTGGAACCTAGGCATTATGGGACTGTGATTGCTGTTAGCAATTACACTCCTATCATGCCAAGTCAGCCAGTACATGCTGGTACAGGGTGGCTGTAAGTGCAGACCCCATACTGCTGGCAGCATCACTACACAAGGGGGACAGCTGGCCAGGTTTCAGCATGTACTGGCTGACTTGGCATGATAGGAGTGTGATTGCT
>VKOC01028420.1:0-26032 GCA_009364415.1 Spea multiplicata
TGGAACATCAGCATTGAAAGAGTTAAAATAATAATAATAATAAAAAAACAGCACTGACCTGAAAGTCCAGGGTGCTTCCAGGTCAAACGCTGTGAGTTTAGTAAGTGGGCTGATGATGATCAGATCACTCCTGACCAACTGTTAGTTTTTAAAAAAATCCTGGCTCCTAACTTTTTTACCCGGCGCCTAGATTCACAACAAATTTGTCAAGCCCTGGGCGTAAGACACAATGCCAATAACTTTGCTTAATAAGGAACGTAGCATTGTAGATTACTTTGATCTTTTATGAGTGCCAGGAGACTTTCAACCAGCCGTCCAAATGAGAATGCATCCCGGGCATGACTGAGAGATACTGGAACAATTCCAAATTCTGCAGACTGTAAAAACGACAAAAGAGGTAACCAAGATCATTTTACTGTCCCCAGGCTTGCCACTGTGCCTCAGAAATGCCTTATACCCCTATATGCCACAGTGCCCCATGATATGCCTTTTAACCCTCTAAATGCCACTGTGCAGACAACCCCCGCTGCTAACGGCAACTCCTTCCAGCTGCAGCGGAAGTTGCCTACGCAAATCGCGTAGACATCTACCCGCTGCCCCGACTACACACCAGGGAGTCATAAACACCAGCAGCGGAGGTTACCAGACATGAGGATCCAGGTCCCCTGCAGCGCTGCAGGGGGATTTTTCAGATAATTTACTCTGAAAAAACCTTGTCTTATAATCGAGCAAATACGGTAACACCTGCTCGAGAAGCAATTAGCACACAGATTTTTTTATGCAATAGTTATCAAATTTTTTTCCAGGCTGATTTTGAAAAATATGGTCTTCAATATAACTGTATAAAAGCAAACACTTAGTTGCACACTGTGGTTTTCTTTTTAGCATTATCCAGTTCTTTAGCACTCCTTGTTCCTCCTTAAAACTAGAGGCAATAACTATTCATTTCAGAATCTACATCTCCACAGTCACACCATTTTATTCCATATAGAAGAGCTGGGACTTGCGTTAATGCATGCATTAAGGTATTTACAACAAGAAGAACAACAAAATAATCCAAGCGGTTTTGTTTTATGGAGCGCTTCTTTTTAATTAAGGAATAGCAAAAAATTACCTAATGTAATCTTTAGCTTTATGCCCATCTTGGCTGAACAAGGTAAAAGTATATCAATTTAACTCAATACATACAAGCATTACACATGATCCATACAGATACACAAGGAAAGGAAAATGAGACAATTATGAGATTCTCTAATTAAGTAAGCAACAGAATCTCAAGAGACTTCTTTCATTTAATGTCTACTTGTACAACTATCTTGAGATATGCAAATCATTAGCAGGTCTGCACAGGGATTCATTACGCAACAGAGCAACAAACCACAGAAATTATACAAATAATGCCATTCTACATTAAAGGGACAGTTTAAAAAGTGCAAATGGTAGTAGGAATGTCTCTTAAATGAAGAGCCAAACAAAATATTACTACTCTATACAAAGAGTAATGGGGCATGTTTTATAAGAATATTGGTATACCGGAAAATATTTTATTTGAAATAAATATACCAGGCAAAAAGATGGATGTTGAAAAGTTGCAACCGTATTGGCACATTAGTTTTAGTCACCTGAATATAAACTACCTCAATAGAGAATGAAGCGTGATGAGTATAAATGTCGAGTCCAAAATAAGCCTGTTTTCAGATTATTTCAAAAGCATGTATCTTAACACAGCTTTTTCTTCAGAGTTTCGCAAGTAATAATATAAAAAAAAAAACAGACTACACCCCTCACATTTTTGTAAATATTTTATGATATATTTTCATATTTCTACTACAAAAATTAGTGTGTACAGCCTGTATAAAATTTGCTGTCCCCTCAAAATAACGCAACACAAAGCCATTAATGACTAAACTTTGGCAACAAAAGAGTACACCCTTAAGTGGAAATGTCCAATTAGCCATTTCCCCCCTCCGGTGTCATGTGACTCGTTAGTGTTAGAAGGACTCAGGTGTGAATGGGGAGCAGGTGTTTTAAAGTTGGTGTTATCGCTCTTACACTCTCTCATACTGGTCAATGGAAGTTCAACACGGCACCTCATGGCAAACAACTCTGAGGATCTGAAAAAAAAAGAATTGTTGCTCTAAATAAAGATGGCCTAGGCTATAATAAGATTGCCACAACCCAGAAACTGAGCTGCAGCATGGTGGGCAAGACCATACAGAGGTTTCACAGGACAGGTTCCACTAAGAACAGGCCCCACCAACAAAGAAGTTGAGTGCATGTGCTCAGCGTGGTATCCAGAGGTTGTCTTTAGGAAATAGACGTATAAGGGCTGCCAGAATTGCTGCAGAGGTTGAAGGGGTGGGGGGTCAGCCTGCCAGTGCTCAGGCCATACAACGCACACTGCATCAAATTGGTCTGCATTGCTGTCATCACAGAAGGAAGCCTCTTCTAAAGATAATGCACAAGAAAGCCCGCAAACAGTTTGTTGAACTCAAGCAGACTAAGATAATGGATTACTGGAAACATGTCCTGTGGTCCGATGAGACCAAGATAAACGTATTTGGTTCAGATGGTGTCAAGCGTGTGTGTAGCGGCAACCAGGTGAGGAGTACAAAGACAAGTGTGTCTTGCCTACAGTCAACCATGATGGTGGGAGTGTCATTGTCTGGGCCTGCATGAGTGCTGCCGGCACTGGGGAGCTATAGTTCATTGAGGGAATTATAAACACAAAGGAATCCTACCACACCTTTCATATATAGTATGGTGTATATAAGGAACACATTTCCAATACAGGGAAACTAATAACAAATTGCACACCAAGAGAAAAAAAAAAAAAAGTTCTAAACAAGCCCTTATATTTTTATATATTTTGGTTCTCCTTTTTGAAGGGGTCGCTGTTTTGCCTTATCATGTAGATGTATATATACACCCCTCCCATAGGAAGTTACTTGCTGAAACCAAATTGGCGCCAATGCCACGTCTCCGCCCAGCAATTCACTGCCTCGCATCTGATGTCTCTTCCACAGTGCGTAGGCTCGAGAAAACATTCATCGAGCATGTGCACCTAGGTCAAAGCATCGGGCAAAAGCAGGACCTCTGGGAGGCCATCGCCGCGCCGGCGCACTAGGATTCAGCACAGAACTACATCTAATTACGTCTAATTCATGTCTCAACAACAAGTAAAAACAATACCACAACACTTCAAAACTACACATAATTGTGATCCATCGAGTCTACAAGTAAAGGGAATTGAAAGGATCAACACAGGAGTACGAGGAGGTAATGTTAAAAAAAATCTAGCTCAAAAGGAGTGTAGGTGGATTGTGCAATTAGGGACCATGACACCTGTTGGTTTAAACCGAGCAATTGTCCTTTTCTGCATTTTTATATCTTTCCATTGGTGATTTTAACTTTTGTTTCCTTTTTTTGTAGTTTACATATCTATGTGCCATGATTTATGAATACCCCCACCAAAAAAATTATTGAAGATCCATATATGGAAAAAAGAACAACGAAAATCAACAATAACAGAAGCCAGTAATAATCTTTTTTTTTTTTTACTATTAAATCACATATTTTTGAGCAAATATGATAAGATGAGGCAATTGATATGTTATTATAACATTTGATGAATTTTTGTATTTATTTTTAATTTATGCACCATTTTTTATTATATAGTATATATTTACATATACAATTGAACATTAATATTGATATTGTTTTGCACTGTCAGCATTGCATGATACATAAATGTATTCATAATATTTTTTTTTCCAGTTATAATTTTCACTCAATTTATTTATTACACAAATACTCTTTATTTATATGACCAATTGATTATTTGCACCGATATCAATTTTTGCACAATTACCTATTTACAAATATGTATTTCATAATAATACATAGAAGAAGTGATACATCTAGGCTCATATATTTATGCACTTTAATATAATCTCCAATTTAGCACTACATGCACTTTATATTTATGTAGTTGTTTACTTTGGCATTATGGTTCGTTGAGACATGAATTAAGGATTAGTTCTGTGCTGAATCCTAGCGCACCGGCGCAGCGATGGCCGCCCAGAGGTCCTGCTTTTGCCTGATGCTTTGACCTAGGTGCGCATGCTCGATGAATGTTTTCTCGAGCCTGCGCACTGTGGAAGAGACATCGGATGCGAGGCAGTGAATTGCTGGGTGGAGGCGCGGCATCGGCGCCAATTTGGTTTCAGCACGTAACTTCCTATGGGAGGGGTATATATACATCTACATGATAAGGCAATAACAGCAAAGTGGAGGTTATAATTATGGGTAAGCACGATAGCACTTTATGGACATTTCATTGACTATTGGATCATTTGTGTATGCTTGTAACCTTACAAGGGTACAATATGTCATAGAATTAACGGGTGCACTCCATAGTGAGTAATTGATAATACTATTAAAGCGATAAAGCACCTTATTCTTTATTGATTGTTCATATGCACATAAGTCACTTTATATATATATTTGCAATTATAGTTCCTCCATATGCTCGGATTTGTTTTTAAGAGACCTCTGTTGTCCAATTTATGAAATGCTGTGTGTTTTTATATTTTTTGTATCATAAAGTAATATATTTTTTATAATATAAGGGCTTGTTTAGAACTCTTTTTTTCTTGGTGTGCAGTTCATTGAGGGAACCATGAATGCCAACATGTACCGTGACATACTGAATCAGTGCATGATCCCCTCCCTTCGGAGATTGGGCTGCAGGGCAGTATTCCAACATGATAACAGCCCCAAACACACCTCCAAGATGACCACTGCCTTGCTAAAGAAGCTGAGGGTAAAGGTGATGGACTGGCCAAGCATGTCTCCAGACCTAAGCCCTATTGAACATCTGTGGGGCATCCTCAAACGGAAGGTGGGGGAGCGCAAGGTCTCTAACATCCACCAGCTCCGTGATGTTGTCATGGAGGAGGACTCCAGTGGCAACCTATGAGGCTCCGGTGAACTCCATGCCCAAGAGGGTTAGGGCAGTGCAGGAAAATAATGGTGGCCACACAAAATAGACACTCTGGGCCCAATTTGGACATTGCCACTTAGGGGTGTACTCACTTTTGTTGCCAAGGTTTAGACATTAATGGCTGTGTGGAGTTTTTTGAGGGGACAGCAAATGTACACTTTTATACAGGCTGTACACTCACTACTTTACATTGTAGCAGAGTGCCATTTCTTCCGTGTTGTCACATGAAAAGATAAAATATTTACAAAAATGTGAGGGGGTGTACTCACTTTTGTGAGATACTGTACATGTTATAAAACAGCACTTATTATAACTTGTACATCTATCCCTTAAAAGTTTAAACGCAGTCCAACTGATATTCTCCCAACTTTGTATACCTAAAATACATCCAACAAATGTCAAACTGAACCAAATCTCATGTCAATTTTGAGCATTACTATTTCATTCAAGTGGTGCAGAATGTAGACAAAATGGGATATAAAATGCTGACTAGATAACTCCAAAGTCTAAACCTACTTTTCGTGTCTTTTTTTATCTATAGGATGAACTCACCTCTGGAGCCACCTCAGTCAGCTTGCAGACCATTTCCATACCACCCAGTTTCCAGTGGCCATCTTCACTAACAAACACAGATGACAAGCACACATTGTTATGAGAAACCTTGCCCTGCAAAGAGAATTAACATTGATTACCCATGAGAAGAGACCACCAAACCGGAAACTAAAGAAAGAGGAGGGAAAAATGGGCACAAGTGAGACACATTGATCCTGATCAATAAATAACTGCAGTTGTAGCGGAAGAAAAACTGGTATGCAAAAGCTGCGGCACAGTTTAAACGTTCACACTTGATATTTAACAAACACAGCACATGTATGGAAACAGCTCCCTTGATGCCAATGGATGCTTTTTCCTTTTACCAATTGGCTACTGTAAGCAGCCCCAGTTAAGTGGTCGAGAACATTTGGTTTATCTATATATCTATCTATATATCTATATATATATATATATTCCAAAAATAGTTACCAGCACTCCTGGGCCTTGGTTTCAATAAATCTCTCAAAGCTCTGTGTTACAAGTCAACGTTTCAGTCTTTTATTTTCAGACTTTCATCAGGACATGATATAGATATAGATATATATATATAACCCTGATGATCATAACACAATAGCAGGAAATGGTACAAAGCATAAACGCGGACACCTACCCTTTCATGTAAGAAGACCAATGCTTGCAAGATATCAAAAATACCAGCACAGATTTCATCAGCAGATAGTTTCTGGATTAGCATCTCTAAAGGCTGGACACGCTCAGTGACCAGGTAGATACCATCTTCCTCTACAGTACAGGACAGGAAACGTAGCAGACATGGGTGGCGTAGAGTTTTCAGATGCTGAATAGGGGGAATACAGAGCATAAATAAGAAAATCTGAATGAAGATAAAAGACCGCACTTAATATTAAGAGCAAAACATCTGCATCTCATATTATGATTTTGAAAACACAAAAAGCCTTTCTCTGAGCAAGAGAGCTGGAAGCAGCATTTATAGTTCCAAAGGATGAGAGAATCTAACAATGGCAGTTGCGTTAAATTGTAATTGGCTGCTAATATTGGATGTAACACCATAGTCCTACACAAGATCTGGCACTAGTTATAGGTTTCCAAAATGAAAATTATAGTAATTTACTATTTGTCACCAGTTAAAATTTGATCACTGGCAATGCCTAGAACATGGGAAGCACCAATATTGTGTAAATGAACAACCCCAATAACCTGAAATACCGATCAAGTAATCCCTAGAAGACTTTAAAGTTGGTCAGTTCATGAAGTAAAACATTTAAACATGATGTGTATTGTTAATTGGTACAGTACAAGTATATCTAATCTAAACTTCCATATTAAAGGGACACTCCATTGCACCCTGGCCCTATGGGTGTTTGCCAAGCCAGTGCTAGAGCATGTTATGTTCAATGGGACAATGGGTGGTGGGGAAAGGGGCACATGCATATGGAGGACTTTACAGAACCCCCCCCCCCCCATGTATTTGCAAGGAGCACATCACAGAAATGTTTTAATTTCATTAGTTGGCGATGTAGCCAGACACTTTTTTAAATGTTAAAGCTTGGCAAGCACAATGCCTGGCATGGCTCATTTGGTCAAGGGTGGGCTGCGAAACCTTTTAGTGGACCAGTAAGAATGAGAGGAACAAACCATTAAGCTTTCACGATCTTGGAGGTACCCACAATACTGTATCTTAATGCATCCCTTTGTTTTGGGCAAGAGCTCAGTCCTTTCAACTGCCCTTTATAAAAGAATACTAACTTCGATTTTAAGATTCACCACAATTATATTTAACGCATGAAAAAGACAAAAGCTTTTCTGATTTTGCATTCGCCAGTCCGGTCCATCACACAATATCCACAACTGACCAGCAACACACCTGCGCAAAGCACCAGACCTAAACCCACTTAAGAAAATTTTACAACTAATTTTAGCACAAATTGACCAGATTCTTTTAAAATAAAAGGGCATTGTAAGTAATAAGCAAGGTAGTGTAAATTGTACTTCTGAAATTTAACTTACTGTGAGGTTTGCAAGGGGATCGGGGGATATTTCCAGGGACAGTTAGTTTATGGGGACCGAATTCTCAATCTGGGGGCTGTTCCCTAATATTCAAATTGGGATATGCTTTCACTTTACCTTAGCAGCCTTGTCGACCTTGTCCTGGTTTTCCGGTTGATAAACAAAAACTGAAGCTGGACGTCCATCAGCTAGTAGTGCTGGGTAGATTGTAAGCCCTGAGGGTTGAGTCCAAGGTGGATCCTGGAGCGTAAATCCTCGAAGGGAACTGCTCTCCGAGCCCATAATCCTGCAGCCGTACGCAGGAATGCCTACCTTAAACCCTGCCAGTGGAATTAATAATCACCTTTCCTTAAATAATCGGGTGTACCACAAAAAAATTGTAGGAGGCTGTATAATAACAACCTGTCTCAGGCTGAGGGCAAATACAACAACATCCCCTTCGCAAAATCACGGACAGAGCACAGACATTATTTATATATACAGAGAAAATACCACAATATGCTTTACATGCTTCGGCCCGAGATATAAAATCAACTAGATCTCTTAAATTATGGCTGATTCCCCTGATGTACTGTAGGTCACCAAAATGGACCAGCTGGGCACCTGTACAACAGTTACCGCAATATCCAGTTGTCAGTCAACAAGAACCGAGGCATCAGTTCCGTGGTCCCTCGTTCCACCCCTTCCTCGATGCGCACCTTAGCAACCACCCCGGCTCCTGTGACTCAACTCGTCCCCACCTTCTTGTAACCCGGAAAAGACCTGTTTACCAGTCCACACGTCCTGAGTTAACATAACCGCGCCCCTTACGGCTTGTTACAGCGCTGATTGGCTAAAGCCTTACCCGTCTTGCTGACGAAAACATAATTCAAAACACTAGAGACACCATCCACCATGACCAGTATTAGTACTGTTGGTACGTACTTTGGTGTTTGGTAGCTGTAGATGATTTACCAACATTTGCGCTGTTGGTTTTTTTTGGATGCTCTGTGACAACGTTTTTCTCGATTGGACTCTAGGAAAACCTAGAAGTAATTGCACGTTTTGTGTATCAGTACTAAATGGCATGGCATTAAATAATGCAGTTTACTTACATTTTGTATTGTTAGTAATATGTTCAGAAGGATGTTCTGATAAGTAGTTTTTTTGTAGGGAGCTCATTCGTCAAGAAAGTAATTGGTAGATTCGTCTGGCTCAAATTCAGACATGCTCAGCTGCAAGTGATTTAATAAAACAAATTTCCCCCTTACTGTGTACAACACTTCCTAACTAATTCATGAAACCATTGTCCTGATCAAATAAGCTTAATAAAAGCACCCATAAACTTAAACCTACTACATATGAGTGACTAAACCAAACAACAACATTAGCTAACTTACTAATGTCCTCCCCATAAAATAATTAGCTGTAATAATTAGTGAGCTGGCCCCTACATGGGCCCTGGGGGGTTCATGGGACTCAAGCTGCGGTTTTTATGTCTGCATATGTTAGCATGTTTGGTTATGTGTGTGAGGTACGTGTATATGGGTTTGTGCCTGGAGTTCCGCGTGGCTTTGGTGTGGGATGCGGCAATTTTTCATCTATAATCTTTTTCTTCTCCTAAATGGTGTTCTAATGGCTTGATGTTGAGGCGAACAGCAACATGGAAATCTGCACTAGGGGCACCATCTGATATCTAAATGGAGAGTCAATGTGCAACATATTAAATAGGAAGCGATCAATGACAACGTACATGTCCATGCACAAATGATTCCCCTGCTGATGTCACCATTAGGAGAACCATGCAGTTCCAACAAAATGTAAAAAAAAAGTCCAAATTTATATATATATATTGAGAGAGAGAAGCTCTTCTAAAACGTTAACGCCCCGGGGAGGGGCCCCTGATGCTGATCCCAGTGTTGCTGAATGCCTGGACATGGAGGCATTATAGCAACAACGTTTGGGTTACCGTAGATCGCTTTCTACACTCCTTTAAAGTCACGACATGCCAGGCACATCGATTGTCATTAACTGACAAACTAAAAAAATGATTTGATTGGGGTAAGTTGTATCGACTGGCTTCAAAGATGTTCCAAATAGGACATGGAGGCAGGATGACCAAATGTCAAAGTTACAAGTCGAACAATGCACACTTTTCAAATGTGGCCTTTTACCACCCAATCTGACAAATCCATGTATGGGTGGTATCGCTGTACTCAGGAGATGTTGAACACATATTGGAGCGTTGTTTTGAAGTGACCTATACCACTAGCTTTAACCCCTTAACGACAATCCATGTACATGTGTTAAACACGTGCCCGAGCCGGATGCAAATCCGGTGAGGGGCATTCCAGGCTGCCTCTTCATTGAGGCAAGCCTTCAATGCCCAAGAGAGGGCTTCACAACCTCCCAGTCACCATGATTCACGGCGATCGGTGGGTTAAACTGAAGTCACTGGTCTGTCAATCACGCCCCCCTCCCTCCGAGCCAGATGCAAATCTGGTGAGGACCATTCTAGGCTGCCTCTTCATTGAGGCAAGCCTTCAATGTCCCAGAGGGGGCTTCACAACCTCCTGATCGCCGTGGTGCACGGAAAAATAATTCCCCACTGTCACCAAAAAAGTGCAAATGTAATATGTATACATATATATATATATATTATATATATAATAAGTTTTTATGAGCAAGTCCTACAATTAGCGCTATATCTTCCCAAAAAATTCCTGCATGGAAAGAGTTAAAATATTGGCATTATAAATGCCCATACGGTGCCTAGTATTAAAAAAATGTGTGATTTCATGGGGTAAATTGAATTGGCCGGCTTCAAAGATGTCCCAAATATGGGACGTGGGCACAGACTGACCAGATGTCTAAATGGCAAAAAAATACACACCTCCCAAACAACCTGACAAACCCATGCATGGGGGGTATCACTGTGCTCAGGAGATGTTGCTGAACACATACTGGGGTGTTGTTTGACACGGACATATACCAGGGGCGGTAAATTTATACCTGGAGTACAACGTGTGTGAAAAAAAATACATACTACCATAAAGTTTGGCAAAGGCTAGTGGTAGAATTAGTGCATGGAAATAGATAAATGACAGCATTTGAAATACCTTGGGGTGTCTAGTTATAGTGGGGTAAATTGCATTGCCTGGCCTCAAAGATACCTGAAATAGCAGATGCGGCAGAATGACCAGATTTGCTGGAAAAATGGTTTGGAAATAGCAAAACGCTACTGGTACTTATTGCCCCATAACGTGCAAAGAGAACAAGTCATTTTTTTAACAAGAAATCACTATATTTTATCATTTTTCTATAGTAAATTAGGTGATATGATAAAAATAATGGTGTCTAAAGAAAGCCCTGTTTGTCCTGAAAAAAACAATATATAGTATGTGTGGGAGCACAAAATGAGAAACAAGAAAATTACAACTAATTAGCAACACTGAAAAATGTTAAAAGAGCCTTTGTCCCAAAATGTACTACGAAAAAATGGGTTAAATTAATACCTGAAGTACAATGTGTGTGGGGAAAAAAAACACAAAATAATTTACAAAGTTTGAGAAAGGCTGGTAGTAAAATTAGGGCATTTTAAATACCTTTGGGTGTCTAATTTTCAAAAATATATGGTTTGATGCAGGTAAATTGAATTGGCCTGCTTCAAAGATGTCCCAAATAGGATTACCAGATTTGAAAAAAAATGTTTTTGAAATAGCAAAACCTTACTTGTACTTATTGCCCTATAACCTCTCTTTCTGCCTACATGTAGTGCAGGTATAGATCAGGTGAAAAATCTCAAGCAAACTGAGCACTGAAGGTATAATTAAATAAATAATGTATGGAAATTGGAAACCATAATTTGCTGGAGTGATTCACAGGTGGCACACCCCAGAGGCTAGTCCTGGTACCCAGATTGCACTCATAGGATTGGCCTATAAGGTGACCACATAATTACAGGGTTCGCAATGGTCTCGGCTGCGACTGGGCCCGTGCCTCTAGGGGGCCTGGTGTGACCCTTGTGACCTCTTCTTCCTGTTTCCTCTTATCAGTATAAAATTGTTTAGCATCTTGCGACCTGAACCTCGCCAAAGGGACCTTTCTAAACCTATTTTGAACCGGCACAGGGAGACAGGGACGTATCGGGGTCACGTGACCCTACTGTGGAACTGAGGTTGCTCGCACTATGTGCGCAAGCAAACCGTGGAGAAAGCTGCAGGAGCGGTGAGAGGCAAGTGTGGCAGGATATATGTGCATATATATATATATGTGTCTGTGTGTGAGAGAATAGGTGTGTAATTGGGGTGAGATGAGTATGTGTGTGTGTAATTTGTGTAAGTGTGTTTAAATATATTGTATGTTGGAGGGGGGGCAATGATGGCACAGACTAGCTGTTGACCCAGCACACAAAGTGCACTCATAGAAATGCTCCAACACCCAGAATACATCCACATGATTTGCCTAGCATCCATTATTGCACACATAGGGACTTGCTCTAGTACCCAGATTAAACACACAATGATTTGCCCCAGTAACCAACCAGATTACATACAGACACAGAATTTGCCCAGATTGCATCTACAGGATTTACCAAGTCTCAGGTATCCTCTCAGGGGCGTAACTAGAAACCTCAGGGCCCCGGTGCGAGAATCTGTTAAGGGCCCCCCCCACCGCCAACACATCGACCCACTCCCTCCCTACCCCCTTACCGTCACTTACCGTGCAGTCCTGTGGTGGGGGCGCGAGGCCTCTGTCACGTTCTGCCCAGGCTGCGGAGCTGCATATCTGTCTTACTTTAGTTTCTCTGGTTTGCTTCGATCCATTCCTGGATTTCCTTTTGCTTTGTTCTGATCTTCCATTCCTTGCTTCTGCTTCAGCTCTGTTTCCTTTATAAGGTGTGCCCCACCTATGTGTTCTGTTGGTCTCAGTCTTCAGTCTAAAGGTATGTTTCAGTGCTATGTGTTTGGTTTACATGTTTGGTTTGTTGTATATCTCTGTCTGCAGTGATTAGCGTTAGGACCCACCGTCATTGGAGTACTTTGGCGTAGTGGTGGGCTAAGCATACTATGGCCATATCATGTGACGGAATCTCCAATTGTTATCATACAGTCTTAGGCTAGTTTCTGTATTCATGTTGTGTGTCTCTTATGTACCTTTGCCCTTCTCCTTTGTATCATCTGAGGATTCTGGCTCCTCACTCCTTCCCCTGTGTTCCTTGCCTTCTTCCCTGTATCATGTATATCTTGTCTAGTAATGTTTATTCCTTGTCTGGTTCACTGTAGTGCCCTGTAACATGTATGTTTTGTCTGGTTATGTTTCGTGCCTGGTCTCCCTGTCCCTTGCTTGTTATGTTTCTGCTATACCCTTTGCTTAGCTTCCATACTCCCAGCCTGCAGCATCCTGCACGTGATTCAAGTGATATGCTTCATGCCTGTTCCAGGATGCCTGCAGGATATATCTTCACTTCATTCTGGACTTCATCCGCTGCCATATCAGGGCGCTGGTGTTTGGCTGCACAACCCTAGGTGCTCAACACCTGGGTGAGTGTGGTCACCCTGCAACCAGGCCCTGTCCAAGCTCCACTACTGCACTGTGACTCCTGCATACAATCTTCGGGCGCGCTGGGGCCTTTCAGTCATTCGTTTGGACCCAGTCCGTGACAGAATCACTGCTGACGTCATATGCCGGCGCTCAGCGTGAAGTGCTGGCACCCGAGACAAAAGCCTCACGCTCCTACCACTGCAGTCTGGGCAGCGCTGAGGCAGGCGGCAGCGGCGGGGAGCAGAGGAGTCCTGGAGTTCTGTTAGTCAGGGGGGGCCAAGAAGTGCAGAGCGGTCGTTTTCAGCAACCACTCGGCACCCCTTGGGCCCCTGACTGGCAGAACTCCAGGGCCTTGTCGCAGTCGCGACCCCGGTAGTTCCGCCACTGTCTCCCCACAGTCTGGTTAACATACACCATTTACTTGGGCTATACCCTTTAGGCCCAAAACAGAAACAGTAATGGATAGACACAACACAGACTTAGCACTACCCATACAGATGCCTGCCTCATACACACCTGTCCTTAAACACATGCACACTTGCCCTAACATACAAACACTTTCAAAACACACTTTCTCTCCCCCTTCTCATAAGTTCTCTGTCTCAGTATCCACTTTCTGCCCATATCTCTCCTTTCTCCATATCTCTCTCTTATTCATTATTATTTTTGGCCTCTCCCACAGTAACTCACATATGTACACACTAACACACACTTACACATAACTCAAACAGACTTACACATTAAAATACATACTAATATACTAATAAACCCAGACACTAACATACCCAGACATGCACACTAACATACCCGCTCCGACACACAAACATACCAAGGCACACAATGACTTTGGGGCAGCAAGTGACACCTGGGTCTCATGGACCCACCAGGACCAATGTAAGGGCCGGCCCTGCTTCTGGAGCGCCGCTGGTGAGAGGGAGGTCAGTCGTCTCCCCAATCAGCTCTGCTCCTCCAGCAGTGGGGACGGACTAGCCCGCTGCAGAGGAGGCATCCCCAGGCCAGGTGCACTGTAGGCCTGTGCCTTCCTTGCCTATAGGTAGTGCCAGCCCTGACTTTAAATTGTTTGGAAGTGGCCTTATAACCCTTTCCAGATTGATGGGCAGCAACAATTGCTTGGCATCAAATTTGCTGATGATCAATTAATCAGGGGCATTTGATTATCAGCACCTGCCTGCTACTTAGCAACTGTTCATATTGAAGCAGTAAGGGTGTAAATCATGGCACAGTACAATATGTCATGTGCGTTTGTATTTACCTCATTTTTAGACCTGCTAAGGAACAAATGATCGCTATGTAAAACCATAGACATCAACGAGGTTGTACTTTCTTTTCCACATGACTGTAATCTTCACAAGATATGTGCATAAAAACACCTCCTTGGCGCTGTACAGCATCACAATATAAATTTCCTTGTCTCTTGCGATAGAAACGGTGTATTAATTCTTTATTCCAAAATATGTGTTGAGAGCCTAAATTTATTTATTAAACATTATTAAACTTTTTAACAAAAACTTGGATCATAGAAGCGGGACATTCATTTGAAAAACTATTCTGTAAGCCCGCTCTAATCAAATGCATCCTCAGAAATGGTAGTTTTTAAATTTTAAAGTATTTTAATTGTTGGAGTCTTATCCTCTGTTGTGAATTTAATGCTGAAGTCTATCTTTATATGACCCATGTGTGATTTCATCATCTTCCAGGGAGAGCTTATGAGGGGAGCTAAACTTCGGCTCATATGAGTGGGAAGCCATATTTTGAATATTCCATTGTTTTGTTTGTCAGACAAACTATGTTTATCTGTATTTGATTCAAATACACCTCCATTACCAAACTAACAGCGGTATTCATTAAATTAATTTCAATAATTGATTGTATTTGAATTTTTAATTTTGCTGATTTATTTTTACGTTTCTATCTTTGCAATTCCTGTGATGAACTGACTTCAGGTTCATCCTCTCCATTTTCTGCAAAAAGACTATGGCTTTGTTTATCTTTTCTTTTGATTACCAAGGCTTGCTTAAATTTTCTGTAATTAAGAAACAAACATGTTTTTAATGTCTAAACTCCCTGATAAATCATATGTGACGGAACCCTCCAACACTGGTGCCACTGGAGAGGCCTGACACCCAGCCTCCTCCCTATTGACTATGGGTCCTGACTTTGTAAAGACTTCTGTGGCTACCTCCAGCAGTATATCATCCCATCACTTGCTGAAGGGATTATCTACGGCAGACAGCCAGGATCTTCAACCAGGGAGTGACCACCATTGTCCCTTTAATACCCTTTCTTCCCATTCTGATGGTCCGTGAGAACTTCAGCAAGTTGTCTTGACCAGGTCTACATGCCTAAATTCATTGAGTTGCTGCCATGTGATTGGCTGATTAGCTATTTGTGTTGAACAGATGTACCTAATAACGTGTCCAGTGGGTATATATATATATATATATATAATATACATATATATATATATATATATATATTATATATATACCCTGCGGCCCAGTCTCTGATGGGAGGGGATCATTCTCTGCTTCAGTATATCACAGTACATGTTGGCATTCATGGTTCCTTCAATGAACTGTAGCTCCCCAGTGCCGGCAGCACTCATGCAGGCCCAGACCATGACACTCCCACCACCATGCTTGACTGTAGGCAAGACACACTTTGTCTTGGTACTCCTCACCTGGTTGCCGCCACACACGCTTGACACCATCTGAACCAAATAAGTTTGTCTTGGTCTCATCGGACCACAGGACATGGTTCCAGTAATCCACTATCTTAGTCTGCTTGTGTTCAGCAAACTGTTTACTGACTTTCTTGTGTATCATCTTTAGAAGAGGTTTCCTTCTGGGACAACAGCCATGCAGATGAATTTGATGCAGTGTGCGGTGTATGTTTTGAGCACTGACAGGCTGACCCCCACCCCTTCAACCTCTGCAGCAATGCTGGCAGCACTCATACGTCTATTTTCCAAAGACAACCTCTGGATATGACGCTGAGCATGTGCACTCAACTTCTTTGGTCGACCATGGCGAGGCCTGTTCTGAATGGAACCTGTCATGTGAAACCACTGTATGGTCTTGCCCACTGTGCTGCAGCTCAGTTTCAGGGTCTTGGCAATCTTCTTATAGTCTAGGCCATCTTTATGTAGAGTAACAATTCATTTTTCAGATCCTCAGAGAGTTCAGTGCCATGTTGAACTTCCAGTGACCAATATGAGAGCATGTGAGAGTGATAACACCAAATTTAACACACCTGCTCCCCATTCAGACCTGAGACCTTGTAACACTAACGAGTCACATGACACCGAGGAGGGAAAATGGCTAATTGGGCCCAATGTGGACATTTCCACTTAGGGATGTACTCACTTTTGTTGCCAAGGTTTAGACGTTAATGGCTGTGTGTTGAGTTATTTTGAGGGGACAGCAAATCTACACTGTTGTACAGGCTGTACACTCGCTGCTTTCCATTGTAGCAGAGTGTCATATCTTCAGTGTTGTCACAAGAAAAGATATAATGAAATATTTACAAAACTGTGAGGGGCGTACTCACTTTTGTGAGATACTGTGTGTGTATAATATATATATATATATACATATATGATTATTTACTCCTGTGTGTGCAATCTAATCAGCTTAACAGTGTTTTCCTGAATGCCAGAATAAGAATAAAATGTGGCCGCCCTAGGATAAACACAGCTTTTCTCAATACAGCTTACTACAGGACCCGACCAAATACTGACAGGGGTTTGAAACCATTACATCAGCAAATATGGCCTGACTGGATGGGCCAAATGGTTCTTATCTGCCTTCAAATTCTATGTTTCTATTTAATTTGGTCTGTTCTCTGATGTTTCCTGTGGATCCAGTGGCTATGCATCCTCAACCCTGTTATTGTTTGGCCTGCTGGAAGTTGTGTTTTTTTTTTTTTAAATACAGCATGAACTGTTTGCCCACACCGTCTTTCTCAAGAGTTATCTGTATAGCTTCCTACGCAGTGCCAAGATTTCTGTGATATGCAAAACAAATATGCAGATACACTAATAAGGATATATGATTGTTTTTTTTACCTGGAGCCACAATTCCTTCTGGGCAAATACAATGCCCTCCACTAATATTGGAACTCTTGGTAAATATGAGTGAAAATTGTCTATTGTTGATCTTTTCTTCAAAAACTACACAAAAATAATCTGCTATGATGGATATCGAACAATTTCAAACGCAACACAGGTTTATCCAAAATCACCTGGGTAACTAGGAACAGGAAATTGTTCAACCATGATTTCTTGTTTCACAGGGTTATGAATATAAGGTAACACATAGGCCAAATTCCCTAAGTCATTTATCACAATGGGTAAGACCAAGGAATATAGTTGTGATGTGCAGCAACAGGTTGTCGAGCTTCACAAAACGGAAACTGGCTAAAAGCAAAATCATTAAAAATGCCAATTTCAACCATCAGAGCAATAATAAGAAGTTCCAGTCTTGAAATGTTATGAGTCAACCTGGACATGTGTCTATATTGTCTCAACACGCTGTGAAGAGGATGGTTCGATTTTCTCCCCCCCTGTTCTTTCCCTTTCCTTCTCTTTCCCATCCTTCTGCAACCTACCTTCACAATCCTTTTTTCTCTGCTTACTTCTCTACCTTTCATCCCCATCATAACCCTCACTTTTCCTCCCTAAACCTTTTATTCTTCTCCTCTCCTCCCTTTTTCTCATATCCACCTAATCACCCTCTAAATATTGGGGGCCATGGACTTCACCCAATAATTCCAATAATGATTAGAACTATCAACCATAGCCCAGCCCCTCTCCATTCTGCATGCCATATATTTTCTTGCAATACTGTATTCCATACTGGAATCTTATCAGAATTTTTCACAATAAACAGTTTTGCCACCACAATAATCAATGGAACTGCTTTCTTGCATATTATTCAAATTCAAATGAAGAAGAGTCGTCTCCAGACACATCTGGAGTTTAACTCCACATAATTTAAATATATTGTCATAAATCTGTTTCCGTAGTGGCTGTTTCTTATTGCAATTCCACCAGATATGGGTAAAGTTCCCCAGATCGCTCCCACATCTACATTTTGTAGCGAGTCTCTGTTTTTTTAGTTTGTATTATTCCTTGTATCCAGTCTTCCCGTGGAAAGGAGTTATTTCGTTAATTTTCCCATTTATTCCAGGAAGGTCCTTTTGTTGAGGTAAGGTTTGTTGCAAGGACTTCTAAAAGATTATCTGTCTCTAACAAGACCATATGGTTCAATAGGTTTAATATCTATTTTTTCTTCAGCCCCACCACAAGTATTTTAGAAACGCTAATTCAAAAAAACCCCAAACCACATTAGAGGAGGGGTAGAATACTAGTGTTGGTGCAGACAGTATTTTAGAAATGCGAATTCAAACAGCACCCAAACCACATTATTTGTTTTTATACATTATATTTTAACACTGTCTTGTATATTTATTATTGTATTAAATCACCCTTTAATTGCACCTACCTGCCTCTTTTGTATTGTATTGTACTATAGCAGTATAACCTTCTTTTCCTTTTAAGCACTTTCACCAATAGGGGCCAGAGGGCATCACTGCCTTGTAATGGTATTTATAGGAAACCATCTGGATTGAAGCATATGGTCAGATACTCTAGCATAAGAAGATAAGGGATGACTATGAGGCCATAGTATTTTTATTTAAAGGGTCCCCTAATGCCGAAGTTTTCCAATACAGCCTCCAAAAACCTCCAGAAAATTGGGAAGGAAGAAAGGAAAGAAAAATGAAAGTTGAAAATATTTAAGTTACCTTTACAATGCTATACATGGTGTGAGCTGGGATCATGTAACCACACAGTCTTAAGGTTTGAAATACCACATAAGGCTAAATTATTTTTAGAATTGTAGTCCTTTTTATTAAAAGGTCTGTAAACAAACATAAATAAAACAAACAAAAAGAAAAGCCTTGCTCTCTGAGCACTTACTGACAAACAGCAACTAACTATCGTTGGACGGCTTACCCGCTACCAACAAAAACATTTAGCACAGACCTTTTTCGTTTAGGAACCGTTCAGCAGATTTGTTAGGAGAAAATGCAGTCTCACTCACTGCTTATATGTTTCTCACCTGAATAACTCACAGGGCTCCTTTTTGTAGCAGCCCCCTGCTGCTCATTGGTAACAGGTGAGTAACAATCTGAGAGAACCAGAACTCCTGGACTGGCTTCATCACCTGCTGCAAGTAAACTGTGGAGTGGAGCACTGGCCCTCCCTTCTCTCCAAATGCTCCACCCCAGGGACCCAAACATAACTACAACATTACCATTATTTTGTTGGTAACAAACCATTCTCCCTGGGGTTATCAAACACATTGCACTGCAGTATATTCTGAGAAACATATATGTTATCCACCACCATGCCCGGTTCACTGTCACACATCCTCCCCCCCAGCTCAAACCTAGTGGGGTGAGCGACCATGGTCATAAATTAATTTTTACGTGAAAGACCATCAGCATTACCCTGTTTAGAGCCTGCACTGTGCTCTAATGAGAAATGATAGGGCTGTAAACTAAGGAACCAGCGTGTAACTCTGCTATTTTTCTCCTTGTTTTGACTCATCCAAATTAGTGGTGCGTGATCGGTCACTAGCTTAAACCTTCTGCCCAACAAATAGTATTTCAGAGTTTCGACAGCCCATTTAATAGCTAAACATTCCTTCTCAACTATTGAATAATTCTTTTCTCTAGGTTGAAGTTTCCTACTTAGGTACAAGATTGGGTGCTCTTCATCTTGAGTTACCTGGGAAAGCACTGATCCCAATCCTACATCAGATGCATCGGTTTGCAGGATGAATTCCTTTGAGAAATTCGGTGTGACCAGTACAGGGTGAATGCAGATAGCTTCCTTGAGTCTTTGAAACGCTTGTTCAGCTTCAGGGGACCACTTCACCATGACAGGGGCTTTTGCTTTTGTGAGATCAGTTAAGGGACCAGCTATAGTTGCAAAGTTGGAAATAAATCTCCTGTAATAGCCAATAAGACCAAGGAATGTTCTAACCTGTTTCTTAGTCAATGGCCGTGGCCAATTCCGTATGGCTTCAATTTTAGCACGTTGTGGCTTGACTAACCCTCTCCCAATGGAATACCCTAGATACTTAGCCTCCTCTAGGCCAATAGTACACTTACTAGGGTTTGCCGTCAGGCCAGCATTTCGTATGGAATTAAGGACGGCCTGCACTTTTGGTAAGTGAGACTCCCAATCTTCACTGTGTATAACCACATCATCCAAGTAAGCCGCTGCATAAAGGGTATGTGGTTTTAGGATTCGGTCCATCATTCTTTGAAATGTTGCTGGAGCCCCATGTAAACCAAAAGGTAACACTTTATATTGAAAAAGTCCATCTGGAGTAGAAAAAGCAGTTATTTCCTTTGCCCGGTCTGTGAGGGGCACTTGCCAATAGCCTTTGGTTAGATCCAGTGTGGTGAGATACCGGGCTTTCCCAAGTCTTTCCACAAGTTCGTCAACCCTCGGCATGGGATATGCATCAAACTTGGATATTGTGTTAAGTTTCCGGTAATCATTGCAAAATCTGATTGTACCATCAGGCTTTGGTACAAGCACAATTGGGCTACACCAGTCACTTTGGGATTCTTCGATTACCCCAAGGTCCAACATTTTCTTCACCTCTGCTTTGATTGCTTCTCTTCGAGCTTCTGGTATTCTATACGGCTTAAGATGGATCCTTTTCCCCGGTTCAGTGACAATATCATGCTTTATTACAGCAGTTCTCCCTGGAACTGTGGAGAAAACATCTTTATTTAATCTAATAAAGTCTTTTACCTCCCTCTTCTGATGGACAGTCAGGGTTTCAGATATAATGACAGCGGGGTCATTATCCCTTGGAGGGAGGTTTGATGCTTCTATGGTCACAAGCACTTCTCTTTCTTTCCATGGCTTAAGTAGATTCACGTGGTAAATCTGTATCTCCTTTCGTCTTCCAGGCTGCCTTACTTTATAATTCACCACTCCCACTTTCTCAATGACTTCATAAGATCTATGCCACGTTGCTAGGAATTTGTTCTCTACAGTAGGAACCAAAACTAGCAATCTCCTGGCTTAAATGTGCGGAGCCTGGCATTTTTATTGTAGCTAGTCTGCTGACGTTGTTGAGCATTCTGCATGTGTTCTCTAACAATGGGCATAATGGCTGTCATCCGTTCCTGCATCTGATTTACATGCTCTATGATGCTCTTGTGTGGTGTAGACTCATGTTCCCAAGTCTCTTTGGCTATATCTAGCAATCCTCTAGGGTGTCTACCATACAAGAGTTCAAAAGGAGAAAACCCAGTAGAGGCTTGAGGGACTTCTCTAATAGCAAACATTAAATAAGGCAAAAGGCAGTCCCAGTTTTTCCCATCTTTATCAATGACCTTTCTAAGCATAGAGTTTAGGGTTTTATTGAATCTTTCCACCAAACCATCCGTTTGTGGGTGATATACTGAGGTTTTCAATTGCTTTATACGAAGGAGATTACATAATTCTTTTGTAACTCGGGACATGACGGGAGTTCCCTGGTCTGTCAGTATTTCCTTGGGAATCCCAACCCGGCTGAACATGGACATTAGTTCCTTAGCAATAGCTTTTGCTGAAGTTGTACGCATATGTATTGCTTCAGGGTAACGCGTAGCATAGTCTACTATTACCAATATGTACTGGTGCCTTCTGGCAGATTTTACAAGAGGCCCCACAAAGTCCATATCAATGCGTTCAAATGGAACCTCTATAATAGGTAAGGGCACTAATGGACTACGGTATGCTGTAAGAGGGGCAGTTAACTGGCAATCAGGACAGGAGGAACAATAATTTGTAATTGGCGCCATTACACCTGGCCAATAAAATCTCCTGAGGATTCTCTCTTTTGTTTTTTCAACCCCTAGGTGCCCTCCCAGGATATGGCTGTGTGCAAGATTTAATACTGTGTGTCGGTATGCCTGGGGTACCAATAGTTGTTTAACCGCCTCTAATTTCTCAACTCTATACAGTAAATCATTTTCTACCTCAAAATATGGATAAGTCAGGGTTTTTCCAGGCTTAACAGGGGTCCCATTCCTCATAGCGATCTGGTTTCTAGCCCCAGATAAAGTGGGCTCTGAAGTTACCCAGGTTACCTTCTAGGTCAGTCAATTCTACATCAGGCTCCGTGATATTAGAAGGACCTGCCTCACTCTGCTCAGTGTTACTCCCCACTAGGGTTTCAATAGGGGTTGCAGACTTGTTCCTAGCAGCAGCTTCTCTGTCCAAGTCATCCCCCAATAAATCTGAAAAGGGAAAGTCACTAACAGCGCCCTCTACTGGTACTGAGTTAACCCTTTCAGCAGTTGTCCATAAAGTAAAAAAATAAGGAAAATCCCTGCCAACTATCATTTCATGGACTAATCCGTTGACTAGTCCAACTCTATGATTTACAGTACCACTTTGCATTTCAATAATCACCTCAGCAGTGGGGTACTGGTGTATGTCCCCATGTATACAGGCAACCTCTAGATTCAGGGAGTCATCTATTGGAGTGTTTTTTAACAGACTCTGGTCTAGAAGTGTAACCATACTCCCCGAATCTAGTAAAGCATTTACTTCTTTCCCCTCTACCTTTAAAGTACACCAGGGATGGCCCTTCAGACACTCATTTTGTGTGACAGTATATACAGAGCGAGAGAAAAGTGAATAAGCACCCCACTGATCACCAACATTCAATTCCATTGCAACAACATTCTCAGGACAGTCTTTTGCAATATGTCCATATTCTTTGCACTGAAAACACTTAATTGTATAATTAGGCATTATTCTTGAGGATGGTGTGTTCTCTTCCAGCCTCACAAAATTCCTGCCTTTTGCTGTAGTGTCCCTTGGGTTGTAAAACCCCATCTGCTCCTCCCGAGACCCCCTTTTCCCTGGTCTTACCCAATTTACTGGGACTCTGGATCTTCGGGGTCCTAAGTCTCTCCTGGTTAGGGAGTTGCAAAAATTCTCCAGCTGTCACGTACCGTTCCACCAAGGCAACTAGTTCATCAGCAGTTTTAGGATCACTCTGGCTGACCCACCGGCGGAAACAGGCAATGCTCTCAGGAACCGGTCCATCACAAGCTGTTCCACGATATGGCTAGATGAGTTAACCTCTGGCTGTAACCATTTCCTGGCCAGATGTATTAAATCAAACATTTGTGACCGTACCGCTTTGTCTTGATTATAAGTCCAGGAGTGAAATCTCTGGGCCCGAACCGCTATCGTGACTCCCAGGCGGGCCAAAATTTCTGCTTTCAGTTTACCGTAGTCACAGGCTTCTGCAGGCTCCAAATCATAATATGCCTTTTGAGGCTCTCCACTCCGGAACGGTGCTAAAAGGCTTGCCCATTCAGATTCAGGCTGACGTTCTCTTTCAGCTGTCCTTTCAAAAGCCATCAGGTAAGCCTCTACATCATCTGTAGCCACCATCTTTTGCAAATAGTTACTCACTCCCAGAGTCTTAGAACTATGTGGCACTTCTGCAGCATACCTGGCCAGCCTCTCAGATAGGCCCTGGATCTCCTGCTGCATTGCACGAGTAACATTTTGTTGCTCCTCTTTCTGTGCAAGCACAAGTTGCTGCAAGACTGTAATATTTTCTTGCTGGACAGTTGTAGCTTGTTGCTGGGCAGTTGTATCTTGTTGCTGTGTGGCTGCTGCCTGTAGTAAAGCCTTAATAACATCCTCCATGTTTATGTTTTGTGTTATTGTTTCCTATTCCAGACTATCAATGTGGTACCGGCATTCTCCAGCATATGTGAGCTGGGATCATGTAACCACACAGTTTTAAGGTTTGAAATACCACATAAGGCTAAATTATTTTTAGAATTGTAGTCCTTTTTATTAAAAGGTCTGTAAACAAACATAAATAAAACAAACAAAAAGAAAAGCCTTGCTCTCTGAGCATTTACTGACAAACAGCAACTAACTATCGTTGGACGGCTTACCCACTACCAACAAAAACATTTACCACAGACCTTTTTCGTTTAGGAACCGTTCAGCAGATTTGTTAGGAGAAAATGCAGCATCACTCGTGCTTGTATGTTTCTCACCTGAATAACTCACAGGGCTGCTTTTTGTAACAGCCCCCTGCTGCTCATTGGTAACAGGTGAGTAACTATCTGGGATAACCAGAACTCCTGGACTGGCTTCATCACCTGCTGCAAGTAAACTGTGGAGTGGAGCACTGGCCCTCCCTTCTCTCCAAATGCTCCACCCCAGGGACCCAAACATAATTACAACATTACCATTATTTTGTTGGTAACAAACCATTCTCCCTAGGGTTATCAAACACATTGCACTGCAGTATATCCACCACCATGCCCGGTTCACTGTCACAATGGTGATAGCTGTTATGCATAGTAAGAAGAAATTGCTAATCTAATATTCTCCCCCTAACATTAATTGTTGGCTATTAACTTGTTTAAAATGTAATCACAATGCCACTACTGCTGAACATGAGCTAATTTGTTTATCTATACACAATATTATGACACAACTATAAATAATAAAATAATATGAACACAAATAATAAATTGGTGTAGAGGGGGAAGGAAGAAAGGAAAGAGAAATTAAAATGGAAAGCAAATTGAAATTATCAGATAAGTGACTGTTTTTCAGAGTATTATAGTTCTTTACACAATATGCCAAAAAAGACATTTTAAATGTGATATTCAAAACTTTAACCCCTTCAGCCCCCTATGGACGTACCGGTACATCCAAAAAACGCATCCCAAGAATCCCCTATGGATGTACCGGTACGTCCTGCCCTTCTGTCATTTGACAGCCTGGACCCCCCCCCTGACAGCAGAAGCCAGCATCGTGGCTTTCTGCTGTCCAATCTCATGTAACAGCTTCCGGCACGAACACCGGAAAACTGTTACATTTTTGCATTCGATCGCTTCACTGCTGACGTCACCCGGAAGGCCATCGGGGGACAGACCCTGCTGGGATATCCGATTGCTCCGATGAGGTACATATACTGTGATCTCTATTAGCATGGCCGGTATATTTTTGCAAGAATGGTTGCAACCCTATACCTAGAAATAACTTTTGGGACTTAGAACAATCTCGTTTAATTCAGCAGTTAATTCTCCAGTCAGCTAACCCTTTAAAAATTTATAAAAATTATTATTAAATTGTCTTGTTAATTTTTTTTTTAGGAGCCCTCTTAAGAAAGCTTTGAATGTACACCAGTTATTTTCTGGAGAAGTATCTTTAGGGTTATTCTCATTGAAAAACAGATTTATTGATTCCGCTAGATACTTCACATTTTCTTTGTTATATAGTATAGAATCATCTAGCTTCCACGTCGTTCTAGTTTTCTCAATTAAATTATTTTTAAATTCCGCCACTAAAATATTATGGTCAGACCAAGTGTTGTTTCTTATTTCTATTTTTGTACTCGAAAGAAGTACTCCTATCAAAGAAGAGGAACATAAAATATAATCAATCCGTGAATATGATAAGTGAACATTAGAAAGGTGTATATAGTCCCTTTCTAATGGATGATATACTCGCCAGGTGTCCAAGAGGTCAAAATTAGCTATTGTATTTTGAAGTAGAAATCCGGGTAATGCAGTGTATTTTATGTATATAACAGGACCAACAAATAAGGGTAATACAGTCTAAGCAAGAAACGTATGGCAAAATAAAATACCGGTAATAAGTCTTTTGGCAGGGAGCCCGCTTGGAAGGGCACGACAGACAGAGAGCCCGCTTGGAAGGACACGAAAGGCACATAGCCCACTTGGACGGACACGAAAGGCACACAGCCCACTTGGAAGGACACAAAGGCAGGGAGTCCACTTGGAAGGACACAAAGGCAGGGAGTCCACTTGGAAGGACAC
>VKOC01028423.1:0-32993 GCA_009364415.1 Spea multiplicata
CCAAGAGAGGTGATGTTATCCAATACATTAGATACCTTCAAAAGGGGCCTCGATATTTTCTTATAAAGGCATGACATACAGGGATATAAATAGAATAACATTAATATTTAAGAGCTTCTTGATCCAAGGAGAAATCCGATTGCCTCTTGGTGTCAAGAAGGAATTTTCCCCCCTGATGGCAGAATTCAAAGTAGCTTAATTAGGGGTTTTTGCCTTCTTTTGGATCAAGAATAGGAAGGTTAGATAGAAGGGTTGAACTTGATGGACTTAGGTCTTTTTTCAACCTTACAAACTATGTTACCCCAGAGAGTGCCTTCTCTGAGGCTCTGCCAGAGATGCTGTTTGGGGGATATGCAGAAGTCAGAACCTCCTGGCACTCAGACTCCAGAGAGTTAGGGGAGTGCCACTGGACGACAGACAGACAGAGGAGACATGACTGAGAGGAGACTCAATTTGTTTCAATACTCCCATCCAACGGGGCACATGTAAGGCCTGTGGCTGATTAATCACATGACTGTTGTAGCTTCAATTCTCCGGGCTAGGCTTAACTCCCCATTCAAACCCCCCAATAATGACACCACACCATAAATATGGATGAGAAAAAGGCCACAGCCAATTTTATTTATTAGAGTCATTGTCACGCCAAAACCTGAAACAATAAACATAGGTGCGTTAACAAGGACAATGACTCAAACACCAACATGTAAATATATACAATAAACACCCAAGCTTGCCAAGCAATCCAGGTACCATAACCAAATGCCACTTAAGGAAGGGACATACCGAGATGCCCCCACCCTGACCTGAGGTTCCAGCACTGACAGCCAAGAACCTCCCACCAGATGTTACCAACCATTCACTTACCACCACATTAACCCCCTGGATACCTGGCAAGCTGCCGCCCCACAGACTGTGACAAACGACACAAACCTACAAACAAAAGAAAAAAGGGAGGGAGGGTGGTACACGCAACCAGGTAAGCTAACCACAAAAAATGGTTCCTGAGCCCGGGAAAGCAACCACTTATATAATCTACCCCCAACTCTCACCCCCAAAATTCCCGCCAAAAAGCCTACCCCTCCTCTGCACAACAGTCAAGGCCCACTTTAGCCCATGCTGACCCCCCCGTGGGCATCAGGAGTGTGGAAGCACGCTACACTTTTACAGTGTGCAGCTAAAGAAAGATGCTGAAGGTCACTGTCCAACTGTGCATTTGCTCAAAGCCCAGTCAGGTCCTGAACTTTGGCCTTTCTGTTTAAAATCTACCCACTGTTGGCCCTCCATCATGATAAGCTGAAATGTTTCACGTAGGTCATGACTAAGTGAGTAAACTTTCATTTACCTAATAGAATGTTTTTGACATTTCAGTTCAAACACATAATTCACTTTTTGAAAAATATATATATACTTGAATGATCTAATGATATAATTAAAATATGGGTTATGGCTATATTAACGTGCAGCTCTTTTATTTTAGGAGATCAGCTCATGCATCTTTTGGATATAGATATATGTTTTAAATGATAGTGATCACTTATGGCAAATTAAACCATCGTATTTGCTCGATTACAAGACAAGTTTTTTATGAAAAATACCCCACGTTTTATATTCCAGGTGGTTTAATAATCCGACCTCAAATAGAGGTCTGACTACAAGACTAAGATCCAGATCCCCCGCAGCTCTGCAGGGTACCTGGATCCTCCTTTCTGGCAGCCAGTGAACGTCTGTGCAATGCGCTCAGACAACCTCTGCTTCTGCCGGCACTTCAGCTGGGGCTTCTATGATGGACCCCCCGGGATGACGTGACCTTCTGCTGCTCAGTTATAGAATCCCCAAGGGAAGTCCTGGGTAGCAGCGAAGGTTGTCTGTGCACATCACGCAGACGTTCACTAGCTGCCCCCACTTGACACCAGGGAGTCTGAAGCACTGGGGGCAAGTCTAGAGATACATTGGTAAGTCTGGGAAGGAGGGCATATTGGGGGTATAAGGCATATCAGGGGTGACAGTGTGGCATACAGGGGGGCAAAGTGGAATATAGAGGGTATAAGGTATATCAGGGGGGCAGAGTGGCATACCAGGGGGAATAAGGCATAACTGGAGGGCAGAGTGGCATATAGGGGGTATAAGGGCAGAGTAGCAAACCTGGGAGCAGATGTGCATAACTGGGGGACAGGATGGCAAATAAAAGGAAATAAAAACAAAAATGCTTTTTCTCAATCATTTTAAATGTTAAAAAATAGTTTACATGTGAATTAATATATACTAGTCAAACTTTTTTCCTGTAGGGTAGTCATAGGGTATTGCCGGCGACCAATAGAGTGGCTCGTACGGACCTTTAACTTTTGGAGCAGGGAAACGAGTCAGGAGATAAAGGTCTGTACGAGACACGAAGACGAAAACGAAGACAAACACGAAGAGTTGGCTGGCGCCCAAGTCTAATAAAAAGGTGAAAGTGGCAACTATTGTAGTTTGACATTGACTAGAATTAGTATGGGAGAGGGAGAATAGGGTGTAATTTCAGCAGGTGTGTGTCACTTTAGTGTGCACTGACCTAATATTATGGGTTCTATGCTTAGTAGATTAAATGCTTTAGAAGAAGAGTATATACACATACAGGCTTACACGTCATAGCAGCTGGATATCCCCAGGCTCACACTGAGCATAAAAACGTAGCATGTGGCCTCTCATATCAAGCCATCAGCTGCACTTAGGTCATCAGGCGGCTGCTAGCCTTAAAGTGCCAGGATCGCCTCTTCATACACGCTTGAAGAGAAACGCAATTATCTTAGTAGTCAAATTGTAGCCCATGGTACAGCACAGCTGGTCTGGAGGTGGACTTGACTGGGCGAGGATGTGTGTTTAGGATAGGGTCTGAGGACATTGGCTTGGGGAATTTGGGAAGTCCTGTACATATAGGTCCCTCCATTTTGTCACTGTGACACTTTTTTCTCATCAGTGTCACAGTGATGAGGCTGGTCAGTGTAAGGTGGGGGTGGAATAATGTTTTTTTAATAAACAATAGAGTGTTTTTGGCTTATGGAGATTTCAACCTGGTGTGGGAAAGGTGTTTCTTGGTATGCTCTTTCCTGGTTGGTTATTGTGTTGGGGTTATTGTGGTGTTATATGTATGGGAAGTGGGGTGTCATTGTCAGTGGGTAATTGGAAATAAAAAGGGGAATGTATGTACTGTAATATATTTGGTTGCAATTCTGACAATTACTATATCATGTTAACAATTTGTTAGTGGATCTGTTTCCCGTACATATTAGAACTATGGCCAATTTTCACCAGCCTGTGTCTGTGTGTTTTTATTTAGGTGGTGTATGGGAATTTGGGCCCATGAAATTCCTGTCATGGGTTCATTCACTTTTCTAGTGTGATACATTAAAGACAATAGATTTTCAATTTTTTAAGGCTCTATTTCTTCTATAAATTAAAGAGTAACTAAATTGTATTTTTTTCAACTTTAGATATAATCAACATTAGCAAAGAAACTAGAAAATAATTTTCTTACAATGAGCAAATTCATCATGAGAGAAGTCCACACACTATGATTACTTAATTAAACTTAATGCCTGCATATGTTTTTTTTAATATTCACAGATGTGTACCACAAATACTAAAGGGGTAATTACTGGACATAAGGTTTAGTTGCTTCTTGCTGCTTTTGCGTAAAGACCCTAACTCAGCATGCTCCATTGAATTAACCCAGTTGTCAAAATAATGGAATCGCTAAGCACTTCTCTGCTTATATCCATGACTTCCGATCTGACTTACTAAGCAACCCTAGAAACTTTCCGCTGCGGGAGGGCCAGCTTAATACACTTAATACTTTTTTTAAAATTTTGGGGTATGCCAGGGCAATACAAGATCCATTTAAGCACATTTGCCTTGCAAAGCGCATGTATTTTCATTTTCCGTAGAAGTAGGATAGCTGTATTTGGGTCAAAAATTGGTACATGATGTAATGTTGCCATAGTTAGCAAAGAAATAATATTTTCTAACATGTCTACAAATGAGATTATTAATAATCTTTTTTTATTTGTAAGTATTAGTAATATGACCATAGTACATTCACAGGCAGCAGAACGTAGCACTCCTTGAAGATATTAGATTTTCAGCCAAAGCTGTAACCCTTTTCTGATCCTCGCAGCAGAGGCAGTAAAAAGGCTCCTTGACTTGCTTGTGGCCTCATAAAAGCCGAAGTGGGTTGTTCAGAGGCAGCAAAAGTAAAAACCATCGTATAAATGAGGATTAGAATTAAAGCAAATGAATAGAAGCAAATAGTAATAGTAATAATAGCTGACTTACAATTAAGGACCTTTTTGAGCTCATTAACCGGTTTCCATGGAAAAGAGTTCAACAGAGTGAGATACAATAAGCAGAATTTTAAAATCACACTTACTTAAAGGCATGTTAGCCTGAATGGATTAAGATGAAGTGACCCCCGGGGCAATATGGTCTTTATTATATCAATGGCATTGCACATTAAAATAAACTGATATATATATATATATATATGTTTTATAATGATATAGCCATGATTCAATGATTCAGCACCCTTGTAGCCCTGTTACTCGTACAAATTGCTTCCAGTTCTACATACTGTAAGCCAGAGTTAGGATAAAAGTACCAAAATACCCATAGTGTTTGTGGTGCACACACAACTATAAATATAAAGAACATATGCGTTCACTTAATTTAATAATCTTAACATGTAGGCTTGTCTCATAGGGGTTGTGGTAAGTGCTTTATAAGGAGACAATAATTTTGGTACTTTATTTTTTAACGTGATTTCTCTCTAAAGTTGAAGAAAATATGACACAATTGTATTTTTTCCCATTTCTATAGGGAAGAAAGGGCATTTGGAAGAAATGCCTCACACAAGTGAATGGTTTTCAGATAATTACCTCCATTTGGCTACTTAGATAATGATGTTCCTTAGCAAATGTGTATACACATCCCGGGGTTTTTAATTGAAATAATTAACTTCCATGCATTCTTAATAATGAGCAATAAGCTAGTCCGGTGATTATGCAGGGTCACATTGACCATTTGTTCAAGGAAATCTTACGAGGGTTATGCCTTCTCATTGCAAAGGTTTATCCTGGTCTTCTACAAGTCCTCCACCCTATTTGACCCTTTTCATCAATTCCTTTTATACCCATCTTTATTCTCCCCTAGTCTTTCTTTATAGAGTCACTAAAACTTTCAAAATTATTTTTGCTTCTCTGACCCAGAGGTGTTTTTTTTTTCTTTTTTTAATTTTATGTTTCCGGTTGGAATTTTCTGTATCAGTCCAATTGACAGTTATTGGCTGCAGACATCATGACCAACACGTATTTGGCTCACAGAGTGTAAGGATCTAGGTTACAAGTTAACCCTGATAAACCAGTGGGTAAAAACAGACTTTGGTACCTGAGAAAATAGCTTGTAATTTGTGAAGTATAAGCTGCTTTCTTGAAATTTTAGAAAGTGTAGTGGAATTTGAACATTTTATTTTGTTAATTTGTTAATTTTTATTTTGTTCTCTTCACCCAGTGGCACTGGCAGAATTCAACATGTGGCCACGGTCCTGTAATAAACCTATAATAAAACAGCCCAAGACATATTTGTCATGCAACATGCTCAGTGTGTACTAGCTAGTCTAGTTTTAAACACATTAAAAGAAAAGGGGTGCATAGAAGACCAATAAAAGGGGCAGAGAAAAGATTGAATCAGGGTATAAATGTAGCCTTAAATCATTTTACTCTTGGTGAATATGTTTCAAATTGCAAACACAATACAAAAAGGCTTCAGAGAAACCCAAGGAGAAGTTTCACCCGTCAAGCCAACCTTCATCCAAGGTCCTTAAAGGAGGTAGTCCTTGGGAGGAAGCGAGAAGTCTCTACATTACTTGTTCTCCATGTTTGCCAAGTAATAATTAGGATATTAAATCTTATCCTAGCCCTCAGACTCATAGACACAGCTGCACAGTGCAGATAGAGTGATCCATGCCAAAGGAAATATAGAAGTTTGCAAAGGTCGATGGCCGATGAGGAGGGGTCTTCTGGAACCCCCAACCACCCAAACCTTCCTAGGAAAACAACATTAAATACAATGTTACAGGCTTTTGTCCCCTGTGTCACAAGAATAAAAGTGCTGACTTTCACAGTTTTCTTTGAACTTTAAAAGTCAACACGGTTGACATCAAAGGTGAACATGTTGATAATTAAATCACAAAATATATGGGCTTGTAGTTCATTTTGTGAAAACAAAAATAGTTCCATTCTTTGATTTTCTTAAAAAAAAAATTAAATGCACCACAAGATTTGTTTTCAAACATTCTCTCTTTTGGATTTACTCAAACTTTTAAACTTTTTGTAATTTCTGTTCTTTCAAAACCATAAAGGCAAAGTAATATTAAGAAGTTATGAAAAACTGCATGGGGTAAAATATATATTATACTTCGCCAAAAATAATCCTTCTAGTTCATGAAAGCCAACAATTCCATTCATAGAAACCAGATGTTATTTCCCGTCTGGATTTGTACACATAAATGATATAAAGTGGATGTTCGATTTCTTAATCAACACAGACAAGGAACATTTTCTAATTTGTTGTACCTTAAATTCTGTGCCATTATTTTTTAATGTAAGTTATAACAAAAGTAATATAATATCGAAACATGCTTCTTCTGAGCTCGGACAAACCCTCACAAATATCATTTTTATTTGGGGAAATAGCATTTCAATGTGTTGAAGTCTTGGTGCCACTGGGGATTATACTGATTCATGCATTTTAATTTTTAATTAATGTGCCAATAAATTCTTTGTCAACAGGTCACAATTCCTTCCGTTAAAGACAAAACCTCATACACTCCGAGCAAGTAAGGCAAGGAGATCTCCTAAATTCTGGCAAGAAATGTGCAGCTGTTAACACATTTATTTTGGGTGTGTAAAACACATATGGTTCAATATTTATTTATGTATTCCCCCACCCTTCCTTTACTCTTCCCTTTGGTATTATCATTGGAAAATTAAAAATATAAAATGCAGGAGTCTGAGAAAGGACATTTAAAATCCCAGAGATTAGCAACAATAAAGTATAGCCTTTTTAGCTATAAAGAAGTCTGCAACGCAAACTATGAAATCATTTATGGATCTGAATAAAGCTTTTATTACTTTAACAAACTATTAAAGGAGCATTGCACTGGTTTCTCTGGTGATCAGACCACGTTTTAAAATGTGAATTAGAATTTCTCTTTTAAAGAGGCTTTATTTGTAAATCTGATGTATATATATATATATATATATATATACATACAAAGACTCAAATGGAACGACACACGACTACCTATCGTGAGAGTATTCTGTGCTATACCAAATACGCTTTGAATCCTTCATGCCAAACAACCTTATTGTAAGTGAATTTGCTACGTACTGAATTTTGCATAAAAATCAGGAAATCATTCCCAGATAAAGGGCACAGCTCGGTCAGGACAACTAAAATCTCCTTGGGAGAAATGTGTAAAAACAAATAAACAGTAGACCTTGATATAAGCAAATGACTGTCGGAGCTTTTTCAGGTGTTTGAAAAGTGGTAAGTAGGACGAGATAAAAGAAAAGCAAATGTTGATGCAAGAGAAATGCAAGACTTAAGTCGTTGGGAAACCCCCCCCCCACAAAGGTTGTATAAATTAACCCCTTAAGGACCGGGTTCATTTTTTTCTTTTTGTACCCTGTGGGACCGAGCCTGTTTTAACACTTTTGTCATTTAGTGTACCCACATATGTTATATATTGTTTTTTTCAGGACAAGATGGGCTTTCTTTAGATACCATATATTTTGATCGTATCATCTTATTTACTATATTAAAAAAAAAAAACATGGTGAAAATTTGAAAAAAACACCTTTTAGGACTTTTCTTTGAAAAATCTTTTACTCACCTAAGGAAGTAAAAAAACTAGCTAAAAAGATTCTACTATTTGTCCTGAGTTTAGAAATACCCAATGTTTTTATGTTTTTGCTGTTTTTTGTAAGTTATTGTGCAATATGTAACAAGTAGCGTTTTATGATTTCCAAACCTTTTTTTCCAAATCTGGTCATTCTATCTCCATCTCCTCTTTGGAACATCTTTTGAAGACGGTTAACTCAATTAATCCCCATCAAACCATATATTTTGCAAAAATAGATACCCAGGGTATTTCAAATGCTGGTATTTTAACCCTTTCCATGCACTAATTATACAACCACACTTTGTCAAACTTTGTAATAGCTCAAAATAATAAACTTTTTTTTTATTTATTTTTTTATTTATTTATGTATTACACATTTTGCTGGCACTGGGTGGTTCCTCTGGTGACATCACTGCATAAGTAATTAAAAAAAAAAAAATTTAGTATATAGGGCGGATTTGGATGCCCCGGGGAGGGGCCAGACATGGCCCCTGATGCTGATCTCGGCGTTACTGAATGCCTCAGTAAAAAAGAAAAAGCCTGAATATAAGACGACCCTATAGGAAAAAAGTTTTACCAGTAACTGTTAATTCATGTAAACTATTTTTTTAATAAAAGCTATGATTGAGAAAAATATTTTGTTTTTATTTCCTTTTATTTTCCAGCCTGCCCCCCGTTATGCAGTTATCCCCAGGCTTGCCACTCTGTCCCATAATATGCCTTTTAACCCTCTATATGCCACTGTGCCCCATGACATGCCTTTTGACACCCATTTTGAGGCCACTCTACCTCCAGAAATGCCATATACCCCTATATGCCACTCGGGCATTTTGGGGGGTTAAAAGGCATATTATGGGGCAGAGTGGCATATAGAGAGGTATAAGGCATTTCAGGAGGCAGAGTGGCGTATAGAGGGTCAAAAGGCATTTTTGGAGTGGCATTAAGGGGGTTAAAAGGCATTTCGTAGAGCACTCTGCCTACAGAAATGCCTTATGCCCCCCATTTAACACTCCCCTCCCCCAAATTTATCGGTGCTTCTGACTCCCTGGTGTGTTGACCGGGCAGCATGTAGACGTCTACGCAATTCGCATAGGCAACTTCCGCTGCAGCCGGAAGGAGGTGCATTTAGCAGCGGGGGTTGTTTGCGTCCATCGCACATACACCCTCTGACTGTCAGAGAGAATTCCCGCACCGGTGCGGGGAACTCTGATCTCTGACAGCCGGGGAAGGTCTGAGTGATGGATGCAGACAACCCCCGCTTCTAACCGCACCTCCTTCCGGCTGCAGCGGAAGTTGCCTACGTGAATCACGTAGACGTCTACCCAATGCCCTGGCTACACACCAGGGACTCAAAAGCACCGGTAAGTGGGGGGGCATAAGACAGGAGGATCGCAGCGCTGCGGGGCATCTGGACCTTAGTCTCATAGTCAGACCTATTTGAGGTCTGAATATAAAATGACCCCGATTATAAGATGAGGGGTATTTTTCAGACTATTTACTCATCTTATAATCGAGCAAAAAATTTATCTAATCACATCATGGTTTTGTATCACATGAAAAATCTTCCCAGCAAAAAGTATGAATAAGGCAAAGAATTATAAGAAGAAATCATTATTTCTAGAAAGGTTTTGGGCATTTACCACATCATGTTTAGTCTACTTACTTTACTTAAGCCCGTCACCCTTGCAAGGGTATGGGCCACCAACTACAGATGCCCAGAGTCCTTGGTCCTGGACCATACTGGTCGATGATCCTGCCCAGGTTGGTGATGGATAACTGGGTTGTTGCTGATGGAGTGTAGATAAGTGTTAAATTCCCCAGAGTAGGTGGAACAACTCCTTTATGCTGGCAAAACATTAGCTCAACTTATAGACATTGGCCATTGATTAGGACAGCTTTTGGTAAACGAGTGTACACTAAGGAAAATTACAAATTGGATTATGAATTGAAGAATGTCCTTTCTATGTCATATGGAGGGATTGATATTAGTAAATTTGCTGTTGTGCACTTGGTATATATCTTTTCTGCCGGGTGAAAGGAACATCTGCCCAAGGTTCAAATGTCTTTTTGGCTCCTTCATCCATTGTCCATCTAGATAGATAGATATTGTAGGAGCAGTATCTTTGTGAGAACAAAACATTGCAATTCCTTTAGGACATGATTGAGAATCTTATTTTACAGCCTATGATACATTAAATAGCTTACAATCTGTTATACAAGTGTCAGTTTAGGATTCCTGCCGCTTACACAATTAGATTTACCTCATGCTATAAGGGTGCCTGTTATTTTAAACACAATTGCATTTCCTCCAGCCATTCTTTAATTCAGTCATTCCTTATAGCTTATACAATTTTGGACAATTCCAGACATCACATGCTACTTAAACAAAAAAAATATATACATAAAAAAAAAACATTTTAAGATTATTTTCAAAAAAGTCTGCACTTACTTGCAGTGGGACCTATAGAAATTTAGTACAATGCATAATCATGTAAGGGTTAATGGCCAGCAAGCAAATTCCTCTAAAAAGGAAACAGAGGAAAAAGAACAATAGACTAGGATGGATGACGCATGAAGTGAGAAAGGAAATTAACATGAAGAAAGGGTACTGCAGACATAAGAATAAGAAGAAAACTATACAAGTAAGCAACAGAAGCAAGTTATCATGATAAAAAAGGAATGCATAATAAGAAAGTGATGGCAGTACATGCATGGTTCACATGTCTTTACACATGTAAAGATGTGTGAGAACATACGAGCAGGTTGTTACAAACACAAATGATAGGAAAATCTGTGCTGATAGGGGAAATGTTGTCGGTAGAATTAGCTACACTTGAATTATTGGAAATACTGGAGATCATATGAAGTGACATTCATGGAAAACATTGACTTCTTTACTGAACAGTGTGACATGTAGGTGGTCATTGGAGACCCATCAGAGGACAAGTAGGGGAACATATAAAAGTATCCCAGACAATTATGCAATCATTCCAAGATCAGTAGTGTGCTTTGATGATTGTGTATTTGTACATTGGGGTCTATTCACTAAGCATTCACTAAAACATTCAAGAACTCCCATTGAGATGGACTAAAGTCCAACTCAGTTATTTTTTAAATTTAACTCAATCTAATTTACACCTGTTTCTGGACATACCTTGCAGTGCTCAACCACATGATCGCACTGACCCCTAGCCTTTTGTATCCTTGGATGACCTTGTTTTTAGTCTAGGACTTCCTCCTGTATCACTCTGCCCTTTGTTGTTGTAACATTCCTGCGTTGTTCTAGTGAATATAGTGAATTAGTTCTTTGACCCGGCTTGTTCTCGATTTGGCTTGACTACATTGATTTTTGGTTTGATCCAGCTAGTTTTGTGAAGCCAGAATTGAAAGCCGGGATCACTGGATGGATCAGTTTGCTCAAGCTCTCCAGATGCTATTAGCTGGACTGAACCATGGCTTGGCATCTCTGCATTGGGAGTGGAATTTTTCTTAAGCGAACAATTACAATTTAATTTTGTCTTCAGACAAGCGTTCGATATGCCAGGCCAAAAAGATACCACCTCTTCCAGGTCTCTGTCATTGAATTTCAGACTTAGCTGCAGAGGTGAATTCGAATAATGAGGCTCTTGTACTGCCTTTACAGGAACCCACTATTCATCTGGCCTTGCGTTTCACTCATCCAGAGACCCCACCAACTGCTTCAGAGGGGCCCATGCACATTGGTACCACTTAGCTAACTCAGGTGGAAAAGTATTTCCGACACAGAGAGGGATAATGGACATTTTGCAATACTTACGATCATAACCTTCAATACATCAGCAATGCCAAACATCTTAATGCATGTCAAGCTTGGTGGGCACTTTTTCTTTTTAGATTCGAAAACATCATAGAGTCTGTTTTATGAGTGTTAGCAGACACAGGCGTGCAACCAGTGCTGTACTGTCAACTGACCTTTTAATAACATACTGTAGTAACACAGTAATTACAAGTTCATTAAGTTCAACGTTGCTTTCCATAACTGACCTGATTGTTTTTTCACTTAATCAGGTAAGTAGTGACTAAAGGAGGTACTATGGTGGTGCTACATTGAGAATATATAATATTTTCAGATGTGTGCAAATGCTCATTTCTTGGATTAATTGCAATAATTTTCATTTACTATTCACAGTTAATTTAATCTAGATTTATAGTACCTTTTGGATTTTTAATATTTGGGTCAGAGACAGTGAGATTTTCCCTAGAGCTTACTTTTATGATACAGATATTAATTATTTTTTAATATGCTAAAATCAATCATTATAATAGATTTACTGCCAACATTCCATTAAGTCAGTTTATGAGGCTTAAATATAACTGCATGAAGCAGACTGAAGAAATTTTTGCAGGTGAATACTAAAGCTTTAGAAGATTGGCTGTTTTTTTTGTGAGGGAAAAAGTCAGCGAAAAAAAGTGGTAGAAGAAAAAGTAAGCGAAAAGAGAAACAGGGGGAGATAAAAAAGAAGAGCAGAGAGAGGTTGCGAGAGAAAAAGAATAAAGAGAGGTAGGAGGAGAGAAAGACAAAGAAAGGGGAGAGAAAGAGGGAGCGAAAGAAAGGGTGTGGAAGAAGAAAGAGGAAGTAATAAAAGAAAGATGGTTAAGAGGGAAGAGAGAGTGGAGGTAGAGAGAGTGAAAGGGAAAAAGCAAAAGCACAGCTCGATATTGTAGCTCAACTTTCTTTCAATGCGCAAGGATGATGATGTAGAATATGTCAGTTCTCTCCCTACCCACACTGAACTTTGTCCCCCCACATACATCAGCCACCTTTAATTGGCTGTCCAGTCCCCTAACATGACCACTGGCCCATCTGTCAGTTTATGGTTAAGCACCTATCAATTACTAATATTCTGCCCCAGTGTATACCTGTATATTTTAACATGTGTTAATCTTAATTTATTTTATGTCAATTTTAAGGCTATTGTCATGTTATCTGCTCATTGTAATAACACTATGAAATCTTCTGGCACTCTATAAAGATGTAAAATTAGACTTAGGCGCCGGCCAACTCTCCATGTTCCTCTTTGTCTTCATGTTCGTCATCATATTTGTATTCATGGGGAAAAAAATCTTCGTGTTCTATGAATATTCACCCGTTCTTGTGTTGAGTTTGGGCAAATATTTGTGTACATTATTCATGTTCATTTTTTTTTAAAAAGGGGTTTATATGGGGTTAACGCAGCAGCTTTGGTGCCAGGATTTTAAAAGTCCGTACCAGGAACTCTATTGGTCACTGGCAGACGCTTCCTCTGTCATCAACCAATGAAGTGCAGCTGTTCTTCATTGGTGGATGCCAGATGAGCCCCCTGCTGGGTCGCTCCTACTGACTTTTAACATCCTGGTGCTGAAACCCGGCCTGGAGAGACCAATAGAGTCTCCGTCTGGGGAGACCCTGCTCCAAGAGTTCAAGGTCTGTGCGAGCGACGCTGTTGGTCGCTGACAGGGAGCTCCTCTGGCATCAACCAATGAAGGAGCTCCCTGACGGCGACCAACTTAGTCACTTGTACAGACCTTTAACTCCTTACGGCGAAATTCCGCCTGGGGAATGGTCTCCCCGCTCCAAGAGTTAAAGGTCCATACGAGCAACTCTATTGGTCCCCGGCAGGGAGCTCCTTCATTGGTTGAGACCGGGGGAGCTCACTGCCGGCGACCAATAGAGTCGCTCTCAACGACCTTTAAATTCCTGACGCAGAAACTTGGCCTGGGGAGGGAACAGGAGTTAAAGGTCTATAAGACCTTTTTTTGCCGCCTCCATGTTCATTTCTTTAGTATTCGGGCTGAACAACGAAAATGCACCCTTCGTGTTTGTTTTCATGTTCGTCTGAATATGAATGCACAAGTCTAGTAATAGTTATATAAGAACAATTTTGGTCATAAAAATTAAACTTGTATTCAACATTATTACCTATTTCTCCACTGCAACATATTAATACATTTTGTCCCAAATATTTCTTTAAAAGTTTCTACGAAGGTCCAATCTCATTTTACAATAAGTGCTGTTGGAAATAAAATGTAAAGATACATGATTAAATGCTGGCTCCACTTAAACTGCCTAACCACTTTGAAATGCTTCAAAACTATTCTGTGTCAGCCTTGGCAAGCAGATGAGATCTGGATAACTTAAGCCAGAAACTTGTTTGTGTGACTCACTGTAAGAAGTGAGTTGGAACTGACACTAGAGGCCCTTTAACCTACAGCAGTGGGTATAGAGGAAGGGACTTGGTGATACATGTGATCAGGTTCAGCACGGCTCCAGCTTGTCTTGTGCCACCGCATGGCTGACCAACCTTCAGTTCAATCTCCATATGAATTTAATAGATTAGAACAGCAGCCCATTTGTGAATAAATATTTGCATTTTCAAAGATACTTTCTGCTCTTGCTTTGAAATAAACTTTGCTGAAACATGTTACACATAAAAGGTCTCACAGATCCAAAAATGATCTAACATAACTCAAAATTTAAGAGGCAGTTTGGAACTGTAGTAAGTGAGGCAACAGAGTCCAGGTGATGTTTACATGCTATGTGCTTCGGCACTCAGCGGGCCCCACTCTTTGAGTGTGTGTGGTCTTCCACTTTTTTGGCTTAACTGTTGTTACTCTATGATGCAATAATGTTGTTACTCTATTATTGTGAAGCGGAAGATGTTACTCTTCCGCTTCACAATAATAGCACTTACAGATGACTAGGGCGGATGTAGCATGGCAGAAATTTCACAAACTGAATTGTGGCAAAGGTGGCATCCAATGACAGTGTCACGTTTAAAGTCACTGAGCTCTTCAGTATGGCCCATTTTACTGCCAATGCATGCCTATGGAGATGGCTGCCTTTCTGCTTGACTTTATACACATGTTAGCAATGGGTGTGGTTGAATCCAATCCAATAATTAGGAGGGGTGTCCATATACCTTTAGTCATATAGTGTGTCATGCGCGTGAGACGCTTTTATACAGAACCCAATTTGCCTTTCCTTAATGTTGAATTCCTTAAAAGTTAGCAAACAGAACAGTAGCCATCATTCAGGAAGGATTTTTAGTGGAATGGATTCTGCTCAATGTGTCCTTTCAGTGAAGTACTTGTTTTTTGTTTGTAAAAAAGATTGCAATGAACTATATGCAAGCTTTGAATTCCTAGCTTACCTGTGAAAGACAAGTAAAGAAGAGAAACAGTTTTTTCACATTCTTTATTATGTTCTGGAAATGCTTCATATTTTTGTTACATACTGTTATCCTTGAATGACACACTAGCAGATACATATGTCTGCTCACATGCATGCAATGTCATTTCAATCTGGAAGTGCTGTCTGTACATTTAGTGTTCCATAAAGGACAATCAAGTAATGTATTGACCTTTGTAGTAAAGCCATACATGAAAACGTTTCAACCTTTATTTTTACAATCAGCCTTAACCTGGAATGTCCTTTCATCCCACGTATAGTAAAATTTCAATGTCTGTTACAAAACATGTAATGAATTATTTTTTTTCACACAAACTGAAATGTGTGTATGCAGAGAACAACATGTCAGCATAAAATTCCTAGCTTACCTGTGAATAAAATAAGTTTAAAATACCTCTGTAGGAATGCCAAGGTTTTTTTACATTTTCTAGATTCTCTAGCCTCCTCTTTAAAATACATATATTATTTCTAATGGAGTTTTGCCCAAGGGGGCCGAGTCCCCCCAGCCCTCTTCCTCGGTTAAATCTTCCTGCTTTGCATGGGGATCCTGAGCCTCCGCAAAACAATATGAGCATTAAAGAAAAAATGGCAAATACAAGTAGCACATGTAATACAAGGACTGACGAAACGACACACGAAAACTGTCTACCCAGGGCCAGCACCCTCCCAAAACAACCTGCAGACCCACCCTCAGGCTTCACCCTAACAGTCTATGACCCAACGTTTATAACCCAGAGTTTAATTGTTGCGTTTAGGTGTTTCAGCCACAGCCATTGCAAACAGGTATATAAAATCAAGCACATAGGCAGCCATCTCTATAGACAAACATTGTCTATAGAGAAATATCGTACTGAAGAGCTCAGTTTAAACATGGCACTGTTCTGTTATTGTGAAGTGGGAGAATCTAAGAACAACAACATCTCAGCTAAGAGGCAATAGAGCTGGGGCTGTTGAGTGTTGAAGTGTTGTCATGTTGCTAGGGAGGCCAGAGGAGGCCATGATCCCTCTACATAAGCTTGTGTTCCCCATGTGCCCCATGAAATGCTGCTGCCCCATGGTGAATCGCATTGCTGGCCTACGAGGAAACTGTGAAATTTTGCAATAGACAGACTCAACTGGGGCCGGTCTTCAGCCGTAAAAGTGATCTGTCCCCCATGATCCAATAAAGTTCTGGTATAGGGTTGCACCGAGTATGACATCATATCTGGCGTGGTACTGACTTGCAGAAGGGTAGAGAAGGAACGGGGGCCTGCAGTCAGTAATCCGTAGATTGACCCAGAGGCCAGGGATAGAGAGGTAAGGGGATTATGCTGCAGGAGGGTAAAATGTTATAATCATAGATCTCCCCTTTAAGCAGCCCAAAATAAAAGGAGCGGAAGGCCTGGTTATACATTATATATCCCTGCTCCCTCACAAAGCACACCGGATAAAAATGATGATCACCAGGATATGACTGAAGTGGCACTCACTGAGATGAAGCAGTGAGACAGAGGTTTATGAGATCAGACCTTGCGCTTCCACCACAGGACTTAAGAAAGGTAAATGAAGGCTGAGAAATAGATGTGAAAAAGAGGAGAGTTAAAAATATCCACAGAGTTAGATAATACAACATCCTAGGGCAGACAGTTCCATATTCTTATTGTTCTTACTGTGAAAAACCCTTTTATAGATAATGAGAAAGATTAGAGGTAAAGAGAAAAGCGACACATAACGAGAAACAGGAGAGATGAGCAGAAAGGGAAGAAATAATAAGAAAGAGGACAGATAATGACATAGGGGGAAATTATGAGGGCAAGCGTGAATGTCTGTAGGTGTGTATGGGCATGTGTGTGTTTATGGGTGTAGTATGTATGTGTATTTTGACAGTCATTCCATTACTGCTAATGTTTTGGGCCTAAAGAATAAAGAGAATGAATAACGGGTGCTCTCGAGCCAGACTGAAAGGAGACCTTAGACTCTGGTATTTTGCACTGGATTGAACATGAGGTGTCAGAAGTAGGTATATAAGTGTTTACTTGTATTTGTGCATTATTAATTAACGTTTCCCTGAGGAAGTTAGCACAGTGACCAATGAAATGCGTAGGATATTGCAAAGAACAAATCCAGTGATAACTACAAAACTGCTGTAGGTCCTGTCCCGTATATATACACATTGTAACTAATGTATTTTTTTTAACATACACCGTGTTGCACAACACAATTGTATGCTTCTAATCTTTTGGTACCAGTTTGGGAAGGCCCTTTCCTGTTCCAGTATGATTGAGCCCCAGTGCACAAAGCAAGAACCATAAAGACATAATTGCATGAGTCTGGTGTGGAAGAACTTGACTGGCCCCCACCGAGCCCTGACCTCAACCTCCTCCAACACCTTTTTGATGAACTGGAATGGAGATTGAGAGCCAGGCCATCTCATTCAACATCAGTGCCTGACCTCACAAATGTTATACTGGATGAATGGGCACAAAACCCAAAGAAACACTCCAAAAACTTGTGGAAAGCCTTCCCAGAAATATGGAGGCTGTTATCACTGCAAAGGCAACTATATATTATTGGCTATGCTTTTAGAATGGGATATCTAAGCTCATACAGGTGTGATGGTCAAGTAGCCACATACATTTGGCCAAGTACGGTACTCCTTTGAACCTCTGGTGCATCCATAAAAAAAATAAATATGGTATATGAGTTTGTGTTCATTTATTGTATTATTAACTTTAATTTACAGTGGGGGGGGCAACTTTGAGGTTACAAACACAACTTTTACCATGCTAGGAGACACATTAAGCTACCTGCTTCATGTATAGATACCTATCTGCTTCATGTACCAACAATATCCATTTTCATTTAGCCATAGGCTAAGCAGCAGTGTGTAAGTGTATAAATGATACTGTATGATCTATCAAAGCATCAGTGGTGGCAGACGATGTCCCCAAGATAATGAGGTTGCTGTGAAGTCAATTGTTTTGTGGGCTGGAGCTTCTAGTGAGATGTTTGTAGGTATATGAAATGCTGGAACATTCCACCACATAAGGGTTTGAATTCTTCCTCTTGACCTTTAGACAGAAGGTAGAAAGGCTGTCATAGTCACAGCTACCAAGGGTTGATTCATGTTCTATGTTAACTGTGTACAGATAAATCACTGGGACCCAAAGGGACACACAAAAAGTAATTCTGTAATGTACAGTTCTGGAGACCCTACCTCCAGAACTGTTAGTCATTTGCAAGATAAAAGAAAAGACTATGGGATCTCAATATATAATTTGAAGGGGAGGAGAAACATTTAAATATGGATATTTTTAATTTACAAAGGTTTAATAATCTGTTACCAGGTGTGATCTTATATAGAGTTGTCACCTAAAAATGTAGTTTATATATCCAAGAAACCCCTAATTGCTTTGATTAAGATAAAGGCAAAAATATATTGGTATAACATATAAAGTATAAGCCACTTTTGTCTAGAAGCAGGACAAATCAGTTCACAACTCCATGAGCAGTAAGAATAGTGCATGGAGCAACAACCTTACTAAATGCATTCCATCTTTTTTGACAAAAGCCTCCACAGTCCATTTGCAGTGCATTCCAGAGCTTTATGGCCCTTACTGTGAAGGACAGCATTCTTTGTTTAAATATCGAACCACGGCTCTTCTAGCTATAATTGGGACTTCTTGTTATTTGTTCTATGCAGTGAAAAAGTTCCACTGCAGGGGCTTCATAAAGACCGTTGAATGTATTCGTATAGTATGATGCCAACACATAGGGTCGTTTCTAAATTCAATTTAGCAAAATGTTCTTTATTGCTAAAATATTATTAATTGTGTAATTTCTTCTTGTCCACTCTTTTAAATTCAATCACACCCTTAAATTGGTTAACAAACTTGACCTGTATATTTCAAATATGCTTCATTTTAACTTTAAAAGCTCATGTAGTAATTTTACTCTGTGGATATTTAAATTTTATTGATGCATTCTTTTTATTGTAATAGCAATTTTATGTTATAGAAAACAGAAATATTTTAATTTAATAAGTGCTCAGATGCCGAATATTTTTTGATCTAAAATATAACTAGTATTTACAACAGCCCTTTTCCCTAGTATTTAAATTGCTTTACAGATGCTATTGCTTTCTGCTCAGTTAACCTTCGTTTAATTGATCATCCATCCATAACAAAGTCATTTCAGAGTATTTTTTGCAATTCCATTTGCATGTACAATTTTCTCATAATGAGAAATAAATAAAACACAAAACTGTGGTGAATGATGAATAATTCTCTTTGTAGTGGTAACATCAGCAAACATTAAAAACATAAGACTGTACAAGAAATTTATACTTCAAACCAAGCCTGTACATTCCATTCAAGTTCTCAACCACTGGATTGCCACCTATAGCCAGATCAAGAAAATTTTCATGACACCATCCCAGATATATGAGGAATCACCACCCCATCCAATGTGCTACATTTTCTGTTTTTTATGTATACATTGGTTTATTTAGCACTGTGATACACTCATACCCAGCAAACATTATGAGTGTTTAGAAAATAAATCAGAGAGGGAGGCGGTACTGCAAGCAGACTAACAGGAACCAGAGCCAAACAATGGCCCTGAAGTGCAGAGCAGGTATGTAAGGGGTTCTTCTGAGAGGAAAGGGTGGCCACTAGTGGCTGCAGGTAGACATGACAATGTTGTAATTATGACATAGCCCAGGCTAGCAGGGTGGAACCCTAACAGGTACTGAGGAGCTATGCTATCGAACCTTCAACACATTTCCCATAGGTGTACAGAAAAGAATTGCACAGTATTCTTTTGAAAAATTGTGGGAGTAAAAGGTACTTTTCCACAAGAGGCCTACCTAATGTATTGGTTTGTCTTAGTCTGTCAATTCTTGTCTTGTCGTACCCCTTAAATATATGTATTGTATTAAGCACTGCGTAAACTGTTGGCGCTATATAAATAAAAGATAATAATTATAATAATAAATATCATTAGTCATCCAGCTCTGTTACTTACACTGAATATTACGTTTAGTATTTTATTTCAATCAAGTTTTTTGCTGTCATTAACATATACTATTGTATATACTACATAAACACAAAACCTCTATATTATTACAAACTCATAGTGTGTATAAATCAGGGGTGTCCAAGTTTTTTAGGCAGTGGGCCACTTCATCAGAAATTAAATAAGGCCTTTTAGCTTTATAATGCATATTAATACAGGAATAATTTGGCGATAATAGAAAAAAGCAGTGGAAACATTTTTCTGTCAACTTTTATATGTCATTCAATCAATACTATATTACTTAGACAGTAAAACAAAGTCAGTCCACAAACCGTTTAAAACAAGGCTGAAGCACACTGTGGGTACAAGCTGGATTTAAAATGGCTGCTGCACACTGGAGGCAGGGCCAGATTAAGAGCATCATGGACCTGGTGCTGAGGATTTTGGCAGTGACTCGGAAGATAATATAGGATAGAATATTATGTGATGGGATTGGAAGTAATCAGTACACTAAAATAGTCATCATATACAGGACGCCTGAAGCCACAATTTAGTGCCACTAATCCTTTTTAATAAAATATGCAGATTGAAATAGACTAAATAACATAAAACCCCTCACTTTTCCTCTCACTGATTTCTGGGCCAAGGAAGTTTTGTCTTCTGAAGTGACTACAAATTCAGGAGGGAGTTTTATCTCTGGATAAGTAAAAATTAAATAGTTCTATTTATTCCTGCAGTAAGTAAAGTGCCAGGAAACAGACAACCAAATACACACCAGGACAGGCTCTGCCACACAGTCGCCCAAACACACACACCAGGACAGGCTCTGCCACACTGACCCCCAAAACACACCAGGACAGGCTCAGCCACACAAACGGCTGTAAGACCCGCTCCGCCGCCCGCTTAACGAGGTTAAATCGGCCAGTGGAGGCGGTCTTACAGCCGCACGACGGATGGTTTGAACTTCGCAGCAGGAAGACCACTTTGAATGTGGTCTGCCAGCCCACGCACCAGCCGGTAAACCGGGAAATTTCCTTGTGGGCCAGTACCGGCCCTGCTCACGCAGGCCGCAAGTCGAAGTCCGGCGGGCCACACCCGTGGTATAAATCATGCAAATGTTGACATCTTTTTATTGGCTATTAAATCATGCACCCAGAAACCATGTATCAGCTTCTGAAGATCAAGTTGAGAATTAGATGAGTACAGTTAAGTGCATACACTTCCTTAAAAATATTGTGTATATTTAAACAACTTAATACCTGTCATATGATTTATACAAGGTTATAAAAAAGGTCTGTGCCTAAAATAGTTTGATGAAAGCAATGTGACTCATTACTGCAGAGTTAAGAAGCCAGTGCCTGTTACTGCCTGAAGCCAGCCGGCTACTTAAAAGAAACGGAGAAGGCAGCTGCTTTAGTCAGCAGGACAAAGAATATAGTGTACAGTGTAAAACTGGAGAACAATAATACAAAGAGAATACACCAGTGACTTAGCCGAGTAAAGTAGATACGATTGGAAATTTAAATTACTTTACTGAGCAAGGATATTGACCTATATATAACCTGTATCTATGTTTCGCAGTAGTGTGTCCATTCTCTTATTTCTTTCTCTTCAAAGGGCCAGTTTGACTGGCTTGTGTTAACTGCTAGGATAGAGAGAGAGAAAGTTGTGTGTTAAAGGTGCAATTCCAATTAGTTCATGTTTAATGTGGGGCAAAAGGGGCAACTGCCCCGGGTCCAGTCATTCCTGGGAGGGCCCTATTTGGTGGCCGCTGCCACCACAATTTATGATGTCTGCCACTCTGCCAGCTCTCTCTAGAGGTGGACTGAACTACCTACCACTAAAGGAGAAGGGTCATTTGGGGGAATTTTATAAACAAATACTTGCCTTCAGATGTGCGGTGGGGCAAGTGGCACACACTTGGCCTACCAGTCACCCACCACCAGCCAGCAAGCAAGCAAGCCTGGTCCATGCATGCTGCTAGGTAGCACAGGGGGAGGGGTGGCCAAGCAAATCCTTGCCTAGGGTCCAATCTATATAAAAGACGTCCAACAAATAACCCTTAACAGGTATGTATTTTGAACCTTTTTTTTCCCGAAGGTCTAATCTAAATCTTTTTTTAGTTTATGTGGCAACAACTTATTAGTGCTTTATTTTGTGTTACATGACAAGTTATTGTTCTGTGCAAAACTTATGAATGAGGCCAAATTATAACAATAACTATGTCTGGAAATTATGTTAGAATATTGCATTGATGCACTTGTAAGGACTTCCAATCTTTACCCAAAAGTTTCTATGAAACTTATAGATGATTATTTTTTTTTATATATTATTTTTTTTTAAGTATGGCTCTACTACATTTTGGAAGAAAGGTAGATTGGATTTCAGAATATTTTCATTGCTAGGGCAATTTAGAGAGTTTGAGGATTCTTGTGACTAATCAGCACCTCTGGATATCAGTGGTGTCTCCAGCTTTCATATAAGGCATATAAGGGTATCTGGAGCTACTGCAGAGCAGCATTTAGCAAGCTATATCCTATCTTTTCTGGGCTGTAGGGTGGTAGGATATGTCGTGAAACTTTGTTATTTGTAGAACTGTTAATAGCTATAAAAGAAGTAGGCTGCCAATGTGTTGATGGAATTGTTAGGTAATGTTCCTGGGCAGGTAGGTTAAGTGTGCTTTTCTGCGTATGAAGTTGTGTTTTTCATGTGGCCTTTTTGCTAGCGTTTTTTGAAGCTTTCCAAACATATTTTGCCCTGATGAGCTTTGGGAGTCCAATGAACAATTATGGCTTGATAGGCTGTTCATTGTCAATCCAGCAGTCTAAGACAGATCAGACATCTAAAGATGCGAGGTTGTCAACCAGGAGTATGGGTAATTTGCTGTCTGCCTTCTGGGAGGTTATGCCTAGGATTGCGGGTCCGTTGTTGGTGCGTGGCATTCCGCTCACTAGGTATCAGTTTTCATCTCACTGCTTTACAATAGGAGCAGCAACTAAGCCTTTTAGGAGAGGGTTCTCGGCAGAATAGATAAAAGAAATTGGTAGGTGGTCCTCAATTTTTTTTTTAAATTATTGTCAAGTATAACTTACTGTAGCATATATATATATAGTATGTCTCTCTCCTCAGCTTGTATTGATTGTTGGACATTCATATATTTATTGGGCAGCGCAGCTATACAAATCCAGGTTTTACAAAGGAACCTAAGTTTCCAGCAAGAAAAAGTGTGTATTCCGTGGAGGGGCCATCGGGGTAAGTATACCCGGAGTGCTGTGTTTTGGCCAGGTATTTCCTTTGGTCCATCATTCTTGTCATACGAGCAGGGGAAACAACCTAGGTAAATGAGGACAGTTGCTTTGATTCATACCATTAAGTTAAACTTGACTAGAAAATGTGTTGTTTTTCAAAGAGTTTGGAGGGAAGGTCAGAACCCCAGGACACTAGATTGTTGTAGGAAGAAACTTAATGTGGCCATCTCATGATTCATAACGAGGGATAATAAGGGGATAATAAGGATGTGATAACAATGTGTCCGCCATTGGTTTGGACGTCTTTAATATGAATCCGCAGACAAAAATGGAAAAGGCGCTGGCTTTGGTGGGGGGGCAAGGCGGGTGGCTGATGGTTCCTGCTGGGCCAGAACTCTTGGTATTCATGGTTTGGAACCGCCTGTTGGGCATAAGACTTAGCAGTTGGCGAGTTGTTATTGGTCTTGTTATTATTATACAGTTGTACTGGTATGAAGATTCAATAAAACCTTTGGCCAATGCCCTTACCCACACCAATGGCTCCTGTCTTTATTTATGGTGGGTGGGTGAAGATGTTGGGATTTGAGGACTCTGGGCCTATGCGGTCATGACATTGTTGCTGTCATGTGTGTCTGAGGTGGCAATGTTTTGTTGTTTTCTTTTATTTTTTATGTGTAATGGAGCTCCTTTTCCATGTACTCAAATGCATTTTAATTCATGCAAATTAACGCTGGCATTCTTTAGTTATTGGAAGTTGGGAAATTAGACTTCAAAAAAGCGCCCCCCCCCCTGCCTTTACTGAAATCAGGAACTGTAAACAGGAAGCATATTTCCTGCACATGCTCAGTAATGGTAGTAGTAGCAGCCAATTAAATGTATCCTACTAAAACATCAACTTTGAAATAGCATACATGCAACTCCCATGGATTTCATTGGGAGCTCAGTTCCTGTTGAGTAGAATGGGGGTGCTCCTGAACATGTGCAAGAAACGTGCGCATGAATGCTTACTGTTCTCAGTAGGGAAAATCAGGAGAGACATTAAAGGAGACAGTCATATTTTCTAACCTTCAATAACCACAGAATGCCTGCACTGATTTAGAGGCAGTAAAAGAAACCTGTAGAACACGCAAACTTGACTATAATATGCATCGTTACATAATTTAGTATGTAACAGACAAATATCTACACATATTTTCTGTGGTTTAAGTATGCATGCATATGTCAAACATGCTGCCATCCTGAAATGGAGATTTATCTGTAGGAAAGATGGATTTTCATTCCAAACTAGAGATGTATCATCCCAGTAGGGTGATCTGTCCCCAGTAATATGGCACAGGAGCTGCCTTCCCTCATATCTAATGCCTTGACTACAGAGCCGGTCATAATTATATTAATTAGAACAGAGTTTGATCTCTGAACATTGACTATTCTTTAAACATGTCCTGGCAAAGAGTACTCGGTCATTGTAACATATTTGGAGGTATGAAGTTGAATAAAAGCCTAGCATAATTATAGCAGTTATTGCAAATGAATGTGAAGTGCATCATTGATCTATTTATTGCGTAAGTAAAGTGCTCACAAAAGGGTAAATGTTACATGAACCATTGGATACATCTGAAAAAAAATGCATTAATGTATCAGTGTATTTCTAGATGCATTATGCAAGCCCTAACTTTCAGGTTGTTATTTATAAACAATTATAAAACAATTAGCATAGAGGAGAAGTCCTCTTACATGTCTCAGCAGAGGTTTTATCTGCACACGAAATGATTTTACCAACTTGTTTGCCAGCTCTTAACCCCTTGGGTTTTGGGACCGCCCATTGTCCTTGAGGGGTTAAAATAATCCACAGACTAGATCTGATGTTCTGGGTCAATTACCGAAAAACCTACATCTGAATCATGGAAAAGTGGATTATATTTCTTTTTTGGGCTATAGTAATGAAATATTAATAATGAAATGTTAGCAATATAATTCTAATCAGAAGCAGATAATTGTATGCCTTTCTTGAATTGTTTCAAACTTATATTTATTTACTTATTTTAAGTAGTTAGAAGTTACTACCACAAAGTAAACATTTTTAAATGCAACTTAATAAAATGTATTCTTTATAAATCAGATTGATTGCAATGTAAATAACAATTATGCTACGTCGCTGTATTGAATGAACAAGCATTAGAGAACACGCATTGCTTGGATTGTAAATATTCCATCCAAGACTTGTAATGGAACTGGGTGACCTAAATGAATTCTGACCTTAACATAGAGCTACCCTTGCTTATTTACATAAGGTTCAGCATTATATTTAGAATTCACATTATTTTTACAAGTAGACATTACCTATGCATTTTAGTTTGAAGCTTAATTTTATTACAGACAAGTGACGCTAAATTTTTGTGCTCCAGAGATGTTTGTATTTAGGAGAGCGCTAAGGCCATCACCTGACAACCAAGGAAGCCAAGACAAACCCATGGAGTCATGTAACATGTCTTATGTAACCCCATGGTAGTAGGGTGAAGACAGGGTTCTGCATGAAGTAAGAGTGTTGGGGGAAGGAAGGGCTGGTAACTTGCACTGATGATGTATGTATGTATGCATGTATGTGTGTATGGTGTTAGACTGATTACATTGATGATGTATGTATGTATGTATGTGTGAGTGTATGGTGTTAGACTGAGTATAGGCCTGTTTGTGCATGCATGGTGCGTTCCTTCAAAGCTCCGAAAAGAGGAGGGCCCTCAAGGGTCATCTCTCCCTCTCACACATATTCTGGGACAGTTGCAAGTTAATTAGAAGATGTTCCCAGAAAATGTGGTTAAGGTTTAACACGTTATGCACACGTGAGGAGCGACTCCATTGATTGCCAGGAGGGGCCTCCTCTGGCATCAACCAATAGAGTCTTCAGTTGCTCTTCATTGCCTGATGCCAGAGGAGGCCCCTGCGGTGACCAATAGAGTCACTCTTACAGACGGGTGAATATTCCTGGAATACAAGGGGGGGGGGTTTCAAGGAGACAGACATGAAGACTTGGTCAGTGCCCAAGTCTACATTAAGTACATATGCACTTCATAACCCACATTATTGTTTATTATATTGCAATGCTGGCACATATTACATTTCATTTAGCAATCAAAGGGTTGATATGTATGTGATGTACTTTGTTACTTTCTAAGGGTGAGTTAAGTTAAGACCAGGTAATTGAATCACAGACAATGCATTTTTCACCTCCAGTAAAACAAGTTCAGATTCAGACAGGTAATTGAATTGAGTTCATTCAACATCTTTAAAGCATCCAGTGCATCAGCTCAGCGAATCCGGAAAATTTAACCAGGAAATGAATTAAAAGTTAAAATCTGACTTCTTAGAATGAATCAGTTCTGTAAGAACATTGCAGAATTTACTTTAAACATAACCACATGCCTGCGGCTACTTTTATTGAGAATTCTACCACTCCCAGCAAAGTATTGATGCCTGAGTCACTTCCAAAGGAAGGACCAGTGGTCAGGATTTCATTACTTTGGGGAACTACGGTCAATTATGATCTTAAAATAAATTTGCTAAAAAATACCTGAAGTTGGTAAAGAACCAAACACTTAAAATTACTCAATCTATGTTATGTTTTCATAGTTGCCAACATTTAAAAACATTTCCAGGGACACTTTGCAGCGCAGCTATCAATGCTTACTTGAAGATTTTCCACACCCACTGCCCCAAAGCTCAACCCAACCCATATAATTGGCATGATTTAGTGCTGCCTGTTAATTATAGTGCATATTATTTCACACAAAATACCCAAATACTCAAACTAAGGTACCCAGACACACACACACACTAACATACCCACACACATACATTAACATACCCAGACAGATACACTTCATTAACATGCCCAGGCACACACTAACATACCCAGAGACACACTTTCTCTAACACTTCACTAACATGCCCAGACACACACTAACATAGCCACGAACACACACTAGCATACCCACACACATACATTAACATACCCAGACAGATACACTTCACTAACATGCCCAGACACACAATAACATAGCCACGAACACACATTAACATACTCAGACACACACACTTTTTCTAACAAACCCAGACACACAAATTAACATACCCAGACATACACACTTTCTCTTACATATGCCCCCACACACAATTGCTGTAACATACCCAGACACACATTAATATACCCAGACACACACACTTTTTCTAACATACCCAGACACACACTTCCTCTAACACTTCACTAACATGCCCAGACACACACACTAACATACTTAGGCACATATATTAACATACTCAGACACACACACTTTTTCTAACAAACCCGGACACACAAATTAACATACCCAGACATACACACTTTCTCTTACATACCCACACACACAATTTCTGTAACATACCCAGACACACACATTAACATAAACAGATACACATGCTTGTTTAAACCAAGAAACCATTTGCTCTTTACATATTCAATGATGGTTTTCCAGAGCGACATGACCTTTGCCCAAAATCAAGCATATAGCATATTCTTCACAATGTTACTCTGCCAGTTCATAGGCCTTGCACACGACTGAAGAAAGTAACCCCACTAACAGCATGGAACAGTCACTTCTGATCACAGCATCAACATAATATGTAAGGTGCTAAAATTTTACCAGATTGCCATGTAAGCAAAAACATCAATATCTTTTACATACAAAATACAAGGAACAGATAAAATTACATGTTTGTTATAAGAGGCAAAGCTCCTAGCTTTAATCATATAAAAAAGATATTTAACTGTCAAAAGACTGGCGTATAATTTACAAAGGGGTTAACAAGTGGTTGACCATCACATTATTGCCCGAGTGCGTCTATTTTTACTATATTTGTTTTTCATAATCCAAATCACTAGTCAGCTCCAACTGACTGCGTACAAACACCTATTAAGCTGCTCAAGTGAAACTGTGTAGATAATGGACTGGATTCAATGTTGGCGTTAAATCTATAACTAGTAATTGAATAGCAAACCTCCTGTAGACTGTAATGGAAAAACGAGATGAAAAAAAAAACAAAGATATTTTGGCCCAGATCCATTAGCTGAGATAAAACATATCACTGTTTTTTAAAAAAAAATATATTGTCCATTGTAGTCTATAGGGGTATTGCTATTACTTGTGATAGAATTATCTTTGGCACTGGATCCAGCCCAGAGTTCCTTAATTAATCACGTAGGAAGAATTGAATACAATATCCTGGATTTTGATTGCAAGCTGGGCTGCTCACACCAGTTTATGGTCTGGCATTGAATTTGGCTGTTTAATTCAAAAACAGGTTTTTTTTACTATAATGTTTTAGCAAATTTGCCTAACATCTGAACTTTAGAATTACAAGAGTACTACATACAACATTAATCCTCTTTCTTCATCTGGTAAAATATTGTGTGCAGTCTACCGAAACATTTTGGGTTTTTTTAAGTAATTTTGTTTTTAATTTTCCTCCCTTTCACCTAGATTGCAGACAATGGTCACTATACTTGCGAATCCTCAGGAGGCCTTATTTAATGCTTAAGAAAAACAGTATTTAAGTGTGATGTTAGGGGCTTATACACCCACTGGCCACTGGATTAGGTACACCTGTTCAATTGCTTGTCAACACAAATAGCGTATCAGCCAATCACATGGCAGCAACTCAATGCCTTCAGGCAGGTAGACGTGGTCAAGACAACTTGCTGAAGTTAAAATCGAGCATCAGAATGGGGAAGAAAGTGGATTTAAGTGACTTTGATCGCGGCGTGGTTGTTGGTGCCAGACGGGCTGGTCGGAGTATTTCAGAAACTGCTGATCTACTGGGATTTTCAGGCACAACCATCTCTAGGGTTTACAGAGGATGGTCCGAAAAAGAGAAAATATCCAGTGAGCAGCAGTTGTGTGGACGGAAATGCCTTGTTAATGTCAGAGGTCAGAGGAGAATGGGCAGACTGGTTCGCTTATATATATGTAAAACATACATAATTCCTTTAAAAAGACCTGTTTTTTTTCATTTAGCCTGCTTCCCAAAATAATTATAATTCCATGTCATATATTATTATCCAAAATGTATTCCAAAAACACACATACATTTTTCAGAGGGGAACGGATGCGTAGAAAATCTAATTCTGCACTTCTTTGTAATTATTTTGCTAAAGAAAGTTTTAAAATCCTTCAGCAAGTAGCTGTGGTTTCTAGAAGCTGGCAGAAATCTGAAAATGTTCCCTTATTATTATAGTGTTGGTGAAATGAAGAATGACATCTGTTGCCTCCTCGGCAAATTACTCATTGGAGCTGCTTATAGTGCACAAAAAGTAATTTAACAAATTAGGCATAAAAAATTCATATCTGTGCTTCTATTTGTCATTTTACTTCTTTATGGTAACCTTAAGGCACTTTATACTTATCACAACTATTAATGATAGATCTCTAAAAACTCTGTTTCTGATTGGGTAATAAAATATATTGTTAATTGTCTGGATTAGGTTCCAAAACATTGGAACATCATTCTCGGGTAATGATGGGATACTGAAAACATGCTAAATATAATTTGGGACTTTGGAGATTTTATACCAACTCTGCAGTATGGAAGATGCATTACAGTGAGGGTCTTCTGTTTATCTTTAAGAATATATATTTTAATATATTCAGTCCCAAGAGTCTTATTTATTCATATTATTTCCACAACTTTCCTTAAAATACAGTGAGTTAGTAATATTGCATTTTATCCTTCTGATTATATATTCTGTGGGAGTGGGTAACCATTATACCAATAAAGTGTCTTGTCAAACCTTTGTAAAGAGTAGGTCAAGTAGGTTAATTGTTAATAATTTACATAAAAAAACAGCAGTAAAAGATGATACTTCAATATTGTCAATATACAGAATGATATACAGATACAGATTATATACAGAGTTTAACCATATGTTTCAGATACCTGCAGCAACAAAGCTTCTAAGTGAGAGTGGTGAAGAGGGAATTACACATTTAATAACAGCAATATTGCACAGCAGGATCTCACATTTCCTCATAGATATATATTCTGGGTAGCATACGACCCTGTGCTATTAATTCTAACCAGCAGCCTTTTGCATTCGGATTTCTACAGGTTGTAAATGTAACAGAATTTTGCATATTTTGTCAATTTGTCCCAACAAAAACAAAGCAAAAAGCTCAGAATTTTCATTTGAATTTTGTGGGCTCAATCACTTCCACTCTCTCAAACTCTTTTACTCTCTCTCACACTCTCTGAATGTCACCCAACCTTCTCTGCCAGCAGCTCCCCTTATGTCAGGCACCACCCTACTCAGCCTGGACCATGCTGTAATTATAAACCCTCAAGGATTACCTGCAAACACTAGTGGCTGCCCTTCTCTCTCTGGAGCACCCAGACCTCATTAATGCTAGCAGCTGTGCCTGGTTACCTGGATCAGCCTGTCTATATAAACCTGCCCTTCAGTCAGGGCCCTTGCATTAACGTTTGAGGACCACGTTGCTCTGGCCCTGTACCTGACCCTGTATTGTTCCTGCCGTGCGCCCTGCCATTGGACTTCCTGCCGTGCGCCCTGCCATTGGGCTTCCAGCCACAGAGACTATTTCCTAGTATTCTGCTTCTGGTGTCTTCCTTTGCGCCTGTCTGTATCATCCCTCAGCTATGAGGCATCGTGGGGTACAGACAGACCCCCAAGTATCCCCTGCTACTGGGCTCCTATCTGACCTGATTGCCCGGTTCCTGACACCTTATTCTGATTTATCTACTTGTTATTCTCTCTTCCATCTCTTTTCTTCATCTGCATCTCCACGGTCATGACCTCCAGGTGAACTTCCACAACAATGGCAGAGCCTTTGGTGACTCCGGAAAGGTCATGTCTGCAGAGATGAGGACAAAGAAAGAAGGCGGAAAACAGAAGAGAAAGAACAAGAAGATGAAGAGAATGCTAGAGAAGAAATGGAGCTGCGATACATGGAAGTAGAAGTGGTCGTCGGAGGTGAGCGAGCATAAGAGTGAATGAGTGTGTAAGAAATGGACAGGAAACGGAATTCGTTGGCCAAAAAGAATGGGCCGAATGCAAACCAAAAAATGTCTACTAACCGGAGATTACTGTCAATAACTCCTCTGGAACTAGACTATGAAGTTTTCTTAGGAAAAGGTCAAAAGTAATCTCTTCAAGAGCTCTTTGACAATTCACTGGGTTCTCAACTGGGTCCTACCTCAGTCCTTGTTTAGCTACCTTCAAGTAAATGACTGCGCAGAAGACCTTGTCCATGGGTTCCCAGATCTTAAAGCTGGTGAACTGATGAATCTGAATGTTCCTTTGAGTACATCTTTAGAAAAGAATGGCATGACGGTGAAAGATGGCTTTTATATTAGTAGGAGATTGGAAAGGGTAGTGTGTAACTGTGACTAATTGGTTAACTAAAAGTCCAATTACCACAGCTTCCCTTAGGTATCATTAATCCTTGGGTGTGATATACAGGACTGAAACTCTCTCATATGAGCAAACATTATCCTGAGTGGAAGTGGGAGGGCTAGTAAGAGTGCCAGATTTATTGTTAAAAGTACTTATGTTTGTGGCCAGTCCATCATTACTTCTGGAAAGCTACGATCTAGTTAATCTCCTCAACAGGAGTTTGTCTTTTAGTTTGCTTAATTTTGTTTGTGAATCCTGTGATCCAGTCTCTACTTAAAGGGACAATATGCTGAGACTACCATTATTTAAATTAAAGTGGGTCTCCAAATCTCTCACTGAATTACAGCCCTAGGGGTATTCTGAAACGTGCAATACCACAATGGATATGACAGCATTGAGCCAAGAGAAAATTGATTATTTAGCCCAAAGTAATACCTTTTTAGTAACTAAACATAGAAAAACCTGTACATATACATTTAGGACTTTAGGTATAACCTATTCAGATGAAAGAAGAGACCTCTGAGGTCCAAAAAACATGTTACATTTCTTTACAATTTGACATATTTGTTGACACAGTAGAAAGTATCAACGTTAACTAAAGACTCCATCTTTAATGGAGTACCAAAGTTGGCACATTAAACATTTAGATTAGAATATATTTAGAATATTTTCACTTGTTGCAAGTAAACAGAGACATAAAAAAACAAGCAAAAAATAACAAAGCAAAATGTGTAAAACCTTAAATTTGAAAATTTTTTTCTCTAATTATTTAAGCTACAGAAAATATTTTAAAACAAATATTTCTTCCAACAATAGCAATTTCATCCCAAGCTAGTGTGAACAAAATATGATTTTACGCCTCGACCCAATGCATATACCTGTTTATATACTTAATTTACTTTAATTAAAAGGTTAATCTGCTATAGAAATTGCTTTTTCTGAAGCCACCTGAAATCAATTTAAACTCAATTACAAGCGGTTAGCCATTGTTTATGGCATCTGAGATTAGAAAATACATCACTTCTATCAGCACAAGTTCTGCATGTTATGATCACAGGAGATTCAGAATCCTTGAGTGCTCTTTAATAAGCAGTGAGAAACCATTAGAAAGTGTAATCAGTCATATTTGACAATTTTGACCTTGGCACTTAGACATCAAGGGTCTAA